>PVKV010041808.1:0-11179 GCA_004027835.1 Alouatta palliata
TTGGGAAGTCGCCAGCCAGTGGCAGAATCAGGTGCCACTGGCTGCCCGGGCCTCACAGCGGCAGTGGCTGGTCTCCATTCACGCCATCCGGAACACTCGCCGCAAGATGGAAGACCGGCATGTGTCCCTTCCTTCCTTCAACCAGCTCTTCGGCTTGTCCGTGAGTGCTCCTGTGCAGGCCCTGGGGATAGCTTCGGAGCGCTGGGGCGAGGGTGGTGGTCCCCTGGGTACCAAGAAGAGCTGCCCACCAAGGCTGAGGCAAGAGAGCCACCCGTCAGCCGCTGTCTCCAGGTGGAAGTGCGGGCAGCTCTGAACCCTCTTCCCTGGGGAGTCTGGGAGGCCCAGTTCATCATCCCAGCATCTTTGTGCCAGGGCAGGGCAGTCTCCAGCCCTTGAACTTGCCCAGCAAGAGACTAAGAAGGCAACAATATGAATCTTTTATAAGGGAAGCCTGGGCACCACATTCCCCTGACTCCAGCACCAGGAGCCACCTTGGGCAGCCCCTCATTTTGTGCTTGTAGCAACTCAGAACAGATGGTGAAACCGAGTCTCCTGCGAGCTGTCCTTCTGCAAACCTCCCAGCTCATATACACATAAGCCAAGCTGCCTATTGGATGGCAAAGGCCATACTGATTCTCTCAGACTCTACCCCATCAGCGCCTGGCACCATGCCCCCATGGGAGCAGCCTGGGTCCCGGGAAAGGCCAGCAGGTCTGTGACTCCCACTGCATCCCCACCAGGACCCCGTGGACCGTGCCTACTTTGCTGTGTTTGACGGTCACGGAGGTGTGGATGCTGCGAGGTATGCCGCTGTCCACGTGCACACCAACGCTGCCCGCCATCCAGAATTGCCCACGGACCCTGCGGGAGCTCTCAGAGAAGCCTTCCGGCACACTGACCAGATGTTTCTCAGGAAAGCCAAGAGAGAGGTGAGGACCTACAGCTGGGCCCCCGGGTGCAGTTTGGAGGCCTGTGAGAGTCCCGGCCTCTGCAGCGGGAATAATGCCAAAGGGGCTGGTGGTGCCGGAAGGTCCTCACTAAACATTGCCAGTGCTCCTTCCATTTCTTTTATAGTATGGGGTAAAGGGAATTTGGTTCTCACTTGAATGGAAGCATCACAAAGCCTGCCCCCACCCAGCATGCTGGGCCTCTCAGCTCCACAGACCTGCCTCCCACAAAGGGTCTGCAGGCCTTGAGGAAGGCAGCCTGTGGTCAAGCGTTCCCAGGATTTTGTTTTAATGAAATGTGGCAAGGTGACAGACACAGACCTGTACCTCAACAAAGAGTCTGCTACACAAAGTTCCCTTGAGGAGGGGCCACGCCACACAGGGCCATGCGCGGGAAGCACCGAGGTGGTTGGGACACAGAGGGGAAAGAGGCAAGCTGGGTCCCGAGCCTTCTTTGCAGCCTCCCCAGATGTTTGCTGTCTCAGGAATCAGCCCCTCTAAGACCAGCAAGGCCCCAAGATGTCAAAGCATCAAAAGACAGAAAATAAAAAACCTGATTAATCTACTGCCCACCTCCCCTTCCTCCTCTAGGCAGGTTCTTAGCAAGCTGCTGATGTCTTCTGGGAACATTCCTTCCCAGGGAGGTACAGCCACAGGTAGGGATGAGGCATTTGTTTCTGCAAGAAGAAAGAACACTGATGCATCAGGCCCCTCTTCTGTGAACTTACTCTGAACCTCACTGGCATAATTTCACTAGGTCCTCCTTGCAACCCTGTGAAGTGAATACTAATATTGTACCCGTTTTAGACATTGGGAGACTGAGGCTCAGGTTGCTTAAAAGACCTGCCCCGGTGAGAAGACGCCAGGGGAAAGGTGCAGTTTTCTCACAAGCTTGAGCACAGACCTTCATGGAAATTAGCAGAGCCAGGCTTTGCATCTCAATAGAAAACCATGCTGTCTCTGCAGCTGCAAGGAGCTCAGTGAAAAGCAGGCAGGCCTCCACTCCTGGCCCCTCATCTCAACCCCAGGAAGTGACAAAGATGTCTGAGCTCAGGGCTGCCTCTCAGAGTAGAAAAGGGATTCTCTGAAGCAGGCATAACAGCTTTATTGAGGCTGGGCATAGTGGCTCACACCTGTAATCCCAGCGCTTTGGAAGGCTGAGGCGGGTGGATCACTTGAGTTCAGGAGTTCAAGACCAGCCTGGCCAAAATGAGCACCTGTAGTCCCAGCTACTCGGGAGGCTGAGGCAGGAGAAGGGCTTGAACCTGGGAGGCAGAGGTTGCAGTGAGCCAAGATCATCTTGCCACTGCACTCCAGCGTGGGCAACAGCGTGAGACTCTATCTCAAAAACAAAACAAAAATTAGCCAGGCGTGGTGGCGGACACCTATAATCCCAGCTACTTGGGAGGCTGAGGCATGAGAATCACTTGAGCCCAGGAGGCAGAGGTTGCAGTGAGCTAAGACTGTGCCACTGCACTCCAGCCTGGGTGACAGAACAAGACTTCATCTCTAAATAAATAGCCGGGTGAAGTAGCTCATGACTGTAATCCTAGCACTTTGGGAGGCCAAGGCAGGTGGATTGCCTGAGCTCAGGAGTTCGCGACCATCCTGGGCAACGTGGCAAAACCCCATCTCTACTAAAAGTACAAAAAATTAGCCCATGGGGTGGTGTATACCTGTAATGTCAGCTACTCGGGAGGCTGAGGCAGGAGAATCATTTGAACCCAGGAGGCGGAGGTTGCAGTGAGCCAGGATCTCGCCACTGCACTCCAGCCTGGGCAACAGAGCATGACTGTCTAAAAATAAATAAATAAATAAGTAAATGTCTTTATTGAGATACAATTGACACATAGTAAATGTCACATATTTAAAGTCCACAATTTGGCAAATTTTGGCTTATACAAATATATACCTGTGGATCCCTCACCACAGTAAAAGGCATATTCAGGACCCCTGGAAGCTTCATCATCTGCTCTTCCCTGCCCACTCCCCAGACAACCGCTCATCTCCTTTCTGACACTGCAGACGGTTTGCAGTTTCCAAAGGTGGATATGAACAGGAAACTTCAGGATATACCTTCCTGTCGCTCAGTGTGAAGTTCAGTGTGAGATTCACCCAAGCCATTGCATGGCTCAGTGGTTCAGTCCCATTTCTGGCTAAGGTTGTTCAGCCTATACCACATGTGCCTGCAGTGTGGGCCCCATCCCCGCCTCTTGTCAACCCTCTCGGGTCCTCTCTCCCTGTAGCGGCTGCAGAGCGGCACCACGGGTGTGTGTGCACTCATTGCAGGAGCGACCCTGCATGTTGCCTGGCTCGGGGACTCCCAGGTCATTTTGGTGCAGCAGGGACAGGTGGTGAAGCTGATGGAGCCACACAGACCAGAACGGCAGGTAAGAGGATCCCTGCACCCAGGCCCAGGATGTTCCCGGCCCCCATCATGCTGGGCCCACAGGGGAGCCCCAGCCTGGGAACCTCGGAAAGTACTAATCCTGGCACCTTTCAAGAGGGAGGCTCCCCACCTGACTTGAGTGGCCAGGGAATCCCACGTGAGCCCTTTTTGAGAGTTCTGTGGGTCACAGCTATATGCAGCCCAGAGCTCCAGGGAAGAGCAGAGCCCTCTACACTAACAGGCAGCCCAGTGCAGTCAGCGCAGCCCAGTGCAGACCAGAACCCGTCATATGCACGAGTAGGGAGGCCACAGGCTGTGTGTGGGCAAGGAGGGCTTCAGGGAGGTGACACTGCCCTGGGGCTGGAGGGAACCTGGCTCAGGGCGGTACTGAGTAGAGGCTACCCTGGCACTCAGGTCACTCACCTGGACATGAGGACGACAGTGCCACTCAAACCCCATGTCACAAAACTGTCTCGTCTCTGTGTCTCCTGAGGTCAGATCATGAGCATTTAGATACCATAGAATGACTGTTTATCCCTCAAACCCCATGTTTCCCACATGCTGCTCTCCACCAGCTATGTTAGATTATCCATGCACCTGGCAGGTGATTGTATGTCAGCACATAGGAGCACCCATCGTTTCTTGGGGCTGCGGACGTTGTGTTCGTCATGCACTCCCTCGTGAGTGGGCGTGGAGATCTTTTCAGTCTTTCAGTGCTAAAAACAATGCATCTGTACCTACTTTGTACAGCATGAATTGTTCAGAGTCAAGTGTATCTGTATCCGTAGGACACATCCCCAGAAGTGGGATAGCTGGGTTGGAACTGATGCACGTACAGTCTGGGTAGATTTGCCAAGCTGCCCACCTCAGGCCATGCCAGCCTGGACTGGCACTACTTGCCCAAGAAGGTCCATTTCCCCACAGTTTTACCAGCCTGCAGGATTCTTCCTGTCAGGTAAGAAGGCTGTCTCAGGGCAATTGTTAAGTTTGCTTTTCTGTTACAGAGTGAGTTTAAGCATCTTTTCAAAAGTTGATCATTTACACAGCGTTTCCTGCAGACACTGTTTCTTTCCTTTGCCCATTTTTCTCACCAATTTATAGGTTCTTTATATGTGTTAAGGAGATTGGTTCCTTATCTGTGATAATTTACAGATATTTTCCCACGTCTTTTCTGTTTCATTTTTGTTTATGGGCTTTTGCCGCATGAAAGCTTTGTGTTTTTCTGTAGTTGAGTTGGGCAGTCTTTCCTTTTGAAGCTTCTGGGTTTGGAAAGCAGGGCAGAGACCACAAGGCCTTGATGATTGTAACAGTCAGGGGTGGCCGTGTTCCTTGGCCTTTCACTGTGGCTCACTGTCTGGGTTGGGCCTCCGGCACGTCCTCTCCCCATTGAACAGAGGAGAAAACTAAGGCTCAGTCACTTGCCCAGAGCACACCGCCAAAGTCACAGATAGTCTCAGCCACTCCCCTGCCTCCACCACCATTGGGCATTTGGCACCTTCTTCCTCCCCAGCATATGCAGTCAGGTAAAATATGGCCAACTCAGGATTTGTGCTGCGCCCACTCCCACCTGCTGCCTGCACCCCTGTTGGCTCAGCATTCAGCACCCTCTTGAAGCCCAGTGGGGACTTTTTTCAAACACTGCCTGAGCCCTGCAGCGTGGCACTGTGGCAAAGAGCATGGACAGATGGTGTTGCCTGGTCCTGGCTCCACCACTTCCAAGTCCATCACACAGGGGTCCCTGGAAGTTTGGGCTAAGGATTGAGTGGCTCGGTGCATGTGGAGTGCAGAGATGAGAGCCCGCACAGGATAAGCACACACAGGTGTCTGTGTTCTTGGCTGCAGCCTGCATGGGTCAAGGAGTTCAGATCCAGTGCCCCCCCCCACCTCCCCTTCTCTGCCACCACACTCTCCAAGCTTGTCTCCTCCTGCTGTGATCCTGATCACAGCCCACCACCCTAGAGAATTAATCACAGATCCAGGCCAAGGTTCCCCCACAAAAACAAGCATCACGTCAGTTACAAGGGCAGGAAACTTGCCTCAACCTGGCAAGCTTCAGCTGGGGTCCAGCGGCAGCACAGAGCAGCTTCAAGGAGTACGTGGGGAGTGTGTGGTACTCTGCCTTGTTCTGCAGCTGTCTGAGCAGTCTCCTGCCTCGGCACTCAGTGCAGCCTGTAAACACTGAGTGCCCACTCTGTACAGGATACTTTGTTGAGGCAGTGAAATAAAACAGGACCCACTTCCTGCCTCCAAGTCTGATGGGGAAGCAGGAGGAGGGCAAGGAGCTGGGCAGGATGTAGCAGAGAGATGAATGGAATGGAGCTGCATCTCAGGTGGGTGTGACTCCTACAGGCCAGGGGAGAGACCAGGAGGAAAGGACAGGTTACGCCGGAAGGCACGCCCCAAGCGATCCTCCCACCTCTCAAGGCTCAGAAGACAGGAGGATGGCTTGAGCCCTAGAGGTCGAGGCTGCAGTGAGCTGTGTTCATGAGACTGCACCCCAGCCTTGGCAACAGAGCAAGACCCTGTCTCCAAAAAAAAGCCAGAATCAGTGGGTAGGAGATTCAAGGGGAAGGGAAGAAGACCACCCACCTGCTGCTCCTACAGCTGGAGGAACTGGGCTGCTCCAGGCTGGGAGGCACTCTGTAAGAACTCGCTAGAAGCGTCAAAGTGATCAAGCCACTGGAGAATGAGTTGAGGGCTGGGTCACAAAAGTGAGTCCAGGAGGGCAGTGAGAGTGGTCACAGGTCACGCTGGCACACCTGGTGGGCAGCCTGGGAGAGAAAGGAGTCCTGCCTTTGCTAGTGGAGACATCGCAGAGAACCTTGGGCATCCAGGAGGATGGTGGTGCTGTAGATGAGCAGCTGTGGCCCGGCTAAGTGGAGCATTGTGCTCCTAGGAGGCAGGAAATGGCTGTTCACAGGAACCCATGGGCCACCGGCTCCGGCTTTGACCTGGGAAGCTGTTTCAGGCAGGTGGGAAGAATGAGGTGTGAGGAGCAGAGGGAAGAGCTGGCTGCTGAGGGGGTGGGTGCTGGGGAGTCAGGAGGTGAGCTTCAAGCTTCACTGGGGGTCTAGCTGCAGCCCAGAGCAGCTTTGAGGAGTACGCAGGGGCACCTTAGCCTGGGGACTTACTGGTCCAGACAAGGCTGAGCCTGGCCAGCACGTGACAGAGGTGGGAGCCACCGGAGGGTAGGAGGACCCAGGTGCAGGGTCAGGATTAGAGGGGCGAGCCTGGGGAGTCTGTGCAGGCAGGGATAGTGCAACCCATCCAGCACGGGAGTTGGGGCATGGTGGGAGAGGGTTTGCAGGCTGCAGGGGAGCAGTGTAGCCCTAGTGCCCTCCTGCCTTTTGGCTCCGCCCTGTCCTCACAGCCATCCCTGGTGGTGGGGAGGGACTTCAGGAAGAAAGGTTCTAAGTTCAGAAAGCCTGCATGGTCCCCTATGAGGGAGAACCCACCTCCAGAGGGCATGGGGAGCAGCTTGCAGTTCCTCCTCCATTGCCCGCCCACGTGCCTGCCTCTAGGACATTGAGGGGCTGGAGTGGGCTGGAGTGTGTGGGAGACAAAAACAGAGAAAGGCTCCCGATTCTCCCTGGAGCCTCCCACGCTCACAGCCCCTCCCCAGGAACGCCTCTGAGGCACAGAGGAGAAGGCGCTGCTTCCTCTGCAGCTCCTTGCCTTCTGCAGGCATCTTCACGCATGTATGTGGGCACATGTATGTGTGAATATGCGTTTGTACTGTGTATTCATCCACCTGCCTCTCCCCACGCCTTTCTCCTGCCCTCCTCGTGGCTCTCTCCTCCTATATTCTCTCCTTCCTGGTCCTGCTTGCCTTTCTCTTGCCCTGCTCAGACCCCGGGGTGGTGGATCTCAGACCCAGAGAGAGCCTTCCAGGTCCCTATTCCTGCCTCCTTCTTGGCTTGATTCCTCAGCTCAGCTGGGACAGGAGCACCCAGCCCACCAGACACCTGTCCATTCACCACACAGGCCCATGGCTGCGGCGTCCAGTAAGACCAAGACTCCTACAAACCTGCGTCATTCCCACCGTGATGCCCTCTGCAAGGGAGCCACACAAGGAGGCCTGGTCCTTGGTGGGGTATCTGGAGAGGGCTCTGTCCCCCAGGCCTCCCACAGTGCGTGTGCATCTCTGGGGAGGGGATTGGCTGATAGCTCAGTCTGTCTAGGGGACACCATCACCTGGGGCATCAGAGTTTTCATGCCCAGCTGGTACCGTGCCCCAGGACCAGAAGAGCCGGTGCTGTGTGGGGTCAGGAGGTTTACCTGATAAGGAAAACGGATAAAGGACTCCCTCTTTCCCCAATAGACTTGGGAGGTGCCTCACTCCCAGGGTGCCTCTGTCACTCCATCAGGGATGCTGCTGTGCAGCCTTCAGGCAGCAGACTGCCACTGGGGCAGCCTCTCCTTCCAGCAGAGGCTGATAGGAACAAAGAGGTTTTTGAGTTGTTGTTTTTTTTTTTTTTAAGAGACAGGGTCTTACTATGTTGCCCAGGCTGGAGTGCAGTGGCTATTCATAGGTGTGATCCCACTACTGATCAGCATGGGAGTTTTGACCTGCTCTGTTTCCAGCCTGGGCTAGTTCACCCCTCCTTAGGCAACCTGGTGGTCCCCCGCTCCCGGGAGGCCACCATATTGATGCTGAACTTAGTGCAGACACTTCATCAGCATAGCGCGCTACAGGCCAGAACTCCTGGGCTCAAGTGATCCTCCCACCTCAGCCTCCTGAGTAGCTGGGACTACAGACATGGGCCACTGTGCCCGGCAGAACAAAGAGGTTTCTAGAGGACTTGTGGCTGGACCAAGCCTCTGTCCTGTCCTTCGAGGAACCCTAGGCCTATGGTGCTGTGGTCCCCTGGTGAGTGGAGACTGTGCGTGGGCTGAGCTTGGGTCGAGGAGGACAAGAACTAGGCCAGGCACAGTGGCTCACATCTGTAATCCCA
This sequence comes from Alouatta palliata, assembly GCA_004027835.1. NCBI lineage: Eukaryota > Metazoa > Chordata > Mammalia > Primates > Atelidae > Alouatta > Alouatta palliata. The sequence continues at coordinate 8,292 of PVKV010041808.1, forward strand.
GCACTTTGAGAGGCCAAGGCGGGTGGATCATGAGGTCAGGAGTTCAAGACCAGTCTGACCAACATGGTGAAACCCCGTCTCTGCTGAAAATACAAAAACATTTGCCGGGTGCGGTGGTGTGTGCCTGTAGTCCCATCTACTCAGGAGGCTGAGGCAAGAGAATTGCTTGAACCCGGGAGGTGGAGCTTACAGTGAGCTGAGATTGTGCCACTGCACTCCAGCCTGGGCAATAGAGCGAGACTGTCTCAAAAAAAAAAGAAAGAAAGAGAAAGAGAGAAAAAGAGAGAGAAGAAAGAAAGAAGAAAAGAAAGAAAAGAAAGGAAGGAAGGAAGGAAGAAAGAAAGAAAAGAAAGAAAGAAAAAGAAAGAGAAAAAAAGAAAAGAAAGAAGAAAGAAAGAAAGAAAGAAAATAAATAACTGGGCAGGCACAGGCCGCAGTCAGGGCCTGGCTCGGGCTTCCTTGACCCTGCTGTGTCACATGCCACCACTCATGTCACATGCTCCATCTTGGCCCAGCAACTTTCAGAGAAGGGACAGTGTCCCCAAGCTAGAGACAGGGAAGCAGAGTGCCTTCCTAACCCCAGAACGTTGCCCAGGGGCGCAGGCAGTGCTCGGTGACGTCAGATGATTTGTTCACTTTACCATTCCTACAACTAAAGGAAATGTGAGTTGTTTATCATTTCTCACTGTTTTTAATGATCCTAGTTTGGGTGCATCTCTAAGGCTCCTGGCTTTGTTCAAATGCTGCAGCTCTGAATGCTGTCTTAGAAGCAGTTCAGCCTCTGTTCAGGCGGCAGCGGGGGGCCCCACGCCCCATCCCCTGGCCCAGGCCCCTGACTCTGGCGGTGTCCTTGCAGGATGAGAAGGCGCGAATTGAAGCACTGGGTGGCTTTGTGTCTCACGTGGACTGCTGGAGAGTCAACGGGACCCTGGCCGTCTCCAGAGCCATCGGTGAGAGCCAAGGAGGCCAACCCAAGTGGGGGAAGGTCGCTCAGAAGCTCAGGCCTCCGGAGCGTGGCCCAAGGCTCACCGGGGTTCGGGGCAGCAGTGCGATGGGCCAAGGGGGTTTGTCATGCACTGCGGTGATATCTTCGTGTTGTGAAGGGAATAGGGCAGATTCAGAGACTGCAGCACAAGTGATTGCAGTGTGAGTTACACTGTATGTTATTATCTCATCTAAAACAACTTTCCGCAAATCTGGTGGAAACCTGTGGCTCTCTACCCTATGTGCTGGAAGTAGCGCTCTCAGTATTCTGAAAATGAGGTTTATCCTCCTCCCCCATTCAGGCTGATGATCCTTTTTTCTCTTTTGGGGGAAAAAAAAAAAAAAAAAGCAGTGGGTTTTCCAGGCACGGTGGCTCACGCCTGTAATCCCAGCACTTTGGGAGGCCAAGATGGATGGCTCACCTGAGGTCGGGAGTTCAAGACCAGCCTGGCCAACATTAAACCCCATCTCTACTAAAAAAATATATTAAAAATTAGCCTGGCGTGGTGGCAGATGCCTATAATCCCAGCTACTCAGGAGGCTGAGGCAGGAGAATCGCTTGAACCCAGGAGGCAGAGGTTGCAGTGAGCCGAGATTGTGCCACTGAACTCCAGCTTGGGCAAGAAGAGGGAAAATCTGTCTCAAAAAAATAAAATATTTTTTAAAAAAGTAAGGACAAGGGTGGGGATAAAAAATAATAAAATAGGCCAGGCGCAGTGGCTCACACCTGTAATCCCAGCACTTTGGGAGGCCGAGGCGGGTGGATCACGAGGTCAAGAGATCGAGTCCATCCTGGTCAACATGGTGAAACCCCCGTCTCTACTAAAAATACAAAAATTAGCTGGGCATGGTGGCACGTGCCTGTAGTCCCAGCTACTCGGGAGGCTGAGGCAGGAGAATTGCTTGAACCCAGGAGGCGGAGGTTGTGGTGAGCCGAGATCGCGCCATTGCACTCCAGCCTGGGTAACAAGAGCGAAACTCTGTCTCAAAAAATAATAATAATAATAATAAAATAATAAAAAAAATTAAAAAGTAAGGATAGGCGCTGTGGCTCACGCCTCTAATCCCAGCACTTTGGGAGGCTGAGGTGGGCAGATCACGAGATCAGGAGATCGAGACCATCCTAGCTAACATGGTGAAACCCCATCTCTACTAAAATTAAAAAATCAGCTGGGCTTAGTGGTGCATGCCTACAGTCCTAACTACTCAGGAGGCTGAGGCAGGAGAATCAGTTGAACCCAGGAGGCAGAGGTTGCAGTGAGCCAAGATCACACCACTGCACTCCAGCCTGGTGATAGAGTAAGGCTCCATCTCAAAAAAAAAAAAAAAAAAAGTAGTGGGTGCAGCTGAGTGTGGTGGCTCATGCCTGTAATCCCAGAACTGTGGGAGGCCAAGCTGGGTGGATCACCTGAGGTCAGGAGTTTGAGACCATCCTGGCCAAGATGGCGAAGCCCCATCCCTACTAAAAATACAAAATTAGGCGGGTATGGTGGCACACACCTGTAATGCCAGTTACTCGGGTGGCTGAGGGAAGAGAATAGCTTGAATCTGGGAGGCAGAGGTTACAGTGAGCTGAAATCATGGTACTGCACTCCAGCCTGGGCAACAGAGTCAGACTCTGTCTTAAATTAAAAAAAAAAAAAAAGTAGGCCGGGCTTGGTGGCTCACGCCTGTGATCCCAGCACTTTGGGAGGCCGAGGCGGGCGGATCACGAGGTCAAGAGATCGAGACCATCCTGGTCAACATGGTGAAACCCCGTCTCTACTAAAAATACAAAAATTAGCTGGGCATGGTGGCACGTGCCTGTAGTCCCAGCTACTCGGGAGGCTGAGGCAGGAGAATTGCTTGAACTCAGGAGGCGGAGGTTGCGGTGAGCCGAGATCGTGCCATTGCACTCCAGCCTG
>PVKV010041809.1:0-11177 GCA_004027835.1 Alouatta palliata
GGAGTTTCGCTCTTGTTACCCAGGCTGGAGTGCGATGGCGCGATCTCGGCTCACCGCAACCTCCGCCTCCTGGGTTCAAGCAATTCTCCTGCCTCAGCCTCCCGAGTAGCTGGGACTACAGGCACGTGCCACCATGCCCAGCTAATTTTTGTATTTTTAGTAGAGACGGGGTTTCACCACGTTGACCAGGATGGTCTCGTAGATCAATGATTTTTTTTTTTTTAAATGGGACTTCCAGAATTAAAAAACAAACAAGAAAAATAACAATACACTTTTTTCCCCACTAACTTTATAACTTGAAGGTAAAACTGTACAATAAGGAGTTTGATGAATTAGTATTTTATGAAGAATCTCCCCCAAAGTCAATAATATTGTAAGTCTTACAAAGAATACAGATAGGTATCCTTTTCAACTTCCAATTGTCATCATAAGAGAACTTCTGCAGTACGAAAATTTAAAGTCAAAGAACTTAAAATTGTCTGGTAGGACGTCAGAGAAAATTGTCCCTCCACAAAAATACTGAAAAAAAAATACCTGTCAAAGTCAACTTTTTCTGGAAAATAATAAAAGGTTTACAGCAACCAAGCAAATGTTGACTCAAGAAAGGGGCAACTTTAAAATAATAAGAAAGCTTTGTTGCATTTTTACATGCCTTTGCTCCATCTCCGCTCTGGGATGGTAATGGTCTTGAAATCAGATGCCTTCATTGCCAGTGTGAGACCCTGGTCTCTGATTACGGAGGCAGCAGAGTAGACCTTGTTTTCAAACAACTGTGTTATCAGTTTTGACATGGATGGGGATGCCTGAGAAACTGACATAAAATGATAGCCTTTGTTTTATGTAACTTGGAAAGTTTTCAGGGTACAAAAATGACTATGTAGAAGTCATTTCATGAAAATATTAAAAGACAAATGAATAGCTACTACCTGGGGAAACAAACAAAACAGTTAAGGCAAAAAATAAACACACCAAATTCTGGAAGAGATATTCTTTGAAGAATTATAACACAGAAAAACTTTTGTGCATACAGGGTAATTTAGAAAGCCACATTCATGCCCAGAGCAGGATGCATGCTGAGAAAAAAGCTGAGAAGGCTCTACTTTTTGATCTCTGGCTATATAGCTTAATGCAAGCAGGATGTGAACACTAATGTTGAGTTGTAAATAACATGGCTAAGTGTTGAAAGAGTGCACCTAAACAGGGCCAATTTGAAAAAATTATTTAAGCTCTCCCTCCTTCCCCCTTTTGAGGGGTTTCAATGATTAAAGAACATCTCTGTCCAAACACTAGTTTACCAGAAGCTGAAGAAATAGTGACTTTGGAAACCACATTCAGCAAATCATATAGTCTCTATGTATATACATACACACACACATGCATGCACACACTAGTTTAGAAAAGTCACTAACTGAACTAAAAGAAACCAATCACAGACAAAGAAGTAAAGAAAATCTGTAGAACAATGCATGAATGTATGGAAAATATCAACAAAGATAGAAATTATTTTTAAAAATAAAAATTCTAGATCTAGAAAGTACAATAACTGAAGTGACAAATCCACTAAAGGATCTCAACAGCAGATGAGCAAACAGTAAAAAAAGAATCAATGGATTTGAAAATAGATCAGCTGAAATTATTTGGTCTGATAACAGAAGGAACAAGAATGCAGAAAAATATAGAGAGCCTAAGGAACCTGTGGGATACCATCAAGCAGATCTACATGTGAATAAGGGTCCAAGAAAAAGATGAAAGTGAGAACAGAGAAGAAACCATGTTTGAATAAATAATGGCTAAAACATTATAATTTTAATAAAGGCATTTTTATATCCAAGTAAGCTCAAAGAACTCCATAAAGGAAACAATGAGACATTATAATCAAGCTATTGAATACCAAATACAATCTTAAAAGCAAAAAAGAGAAAAGTAATTTGTCATTAGAAGGGATCCTCAATAAGAATATAAGCCATTTTTTTTTATCAGAAGATACAGGTACCAGAAGACAGTGGGATAACATATTCAAAATACTGAAAGAAAAAAAACACTCAACCAAGAATTCTATATTATTTGGCAAAACTGTTATTCAAAAATGAGGGAGAAATTAAAATATTATCAGACAAAAAAGCTGGAAGAATTTGTTGCTAGTAGACCTGCCATATAAGAATTGCTAATGAAAGTCTTTGGGGCAAAAATGAAATGACACTAGACAGCAACATGAGTATATATGAATAAATAAAGAATACCGATAAAGGTAACTAGAGTGGTAAATTTAAAAGCCAGTATTGTACTTTTGGTTTGGAGATCCTCTTTTAAAAATGGGTAAGATTTAAAATAAAAATGCATAAAATAATAATTGTACTTCTAGGCTAAGAGGCAGACGTGTAAAGATGTACTTTGTGACAACAACACATAAAGGAAACATGTTATTGGGGCTGTATAAAAGCAGAGGGTTTTTTTCACTATCGAGGCCAAGTTAATATTAATTAATATTTGATTATAAGTTTAAAATGTTACTAGTAATTCCAAGAGGAACTACTGAGAGGATTACTGAAATGTATACAGAAAACGAAATAAGAGAATAACCAAAACGATAAACTGCAAAAAATCCATTAAATACATAAGAATGCAGTAATGAAGGAATTGAGGAACAAAAAAAATGACATGTTGCAAACAAATTGGAAAATGTCAGAGATGAGCTCTTTCTTGTTATTGATTACTTAAAGGGTGAATAAATTAAATTCTCCAAAAGACTGACCTTGGTAAAATCCATTTTTAAAAGTCATTTAACCATATGTTATCTATAAGGGACTCACTATAGATCCAAAAATATGAATAAATTGAAAGCAAAGAATATTCTGTGCAAATAGTAACCAAAAGAATATTAAGAGGGACATACTAATATAAAAAAATGGACTTTAAGTCAAAACCATTGCAAGAGACAAAGACATTATATATTGATAAAAGGGGCAATCCAGCAAGAATATGTAACAATTATAAAAAGTATACACCTATTATGAAGCCCTAAAATATTTAAAGCAAAAATTGACAGAATTGAGAAAGAAATACATAATTCTACATTAAAAGTTGGAGACTTTGATACCAAAATATAGATAATGTATAGAACTAGACAGAATATTAATGAGGAAATAGGAAACTTGAAAAACAATATAAACAAACTGCACCTCTCAGACAAATACAGAAAAATCCATACTCTAACAACAGAATACACATTCTTCTTAAGTGTACATGGAACATTCTCTAAATTATATGTCAGACCACAAAACAAGTCTCAATAAATGTGACATATTGAAATTATAGAAGGTATCCTTTTAATATAACAGAAAAAAATCAGAAATCATTAACAGAAGGAAAACTGGAAAATTCACAATTATGTGAAAATTAAACAACATATTCTTAAACAATGGATCAAAGAAGACATCATAATGCATAAAATACTTTAGGACTCACACTTCCTGATTTCTAAATTTAATAAGCTACAATATTCAAGCTAAGGTGGAACTGGTATAACCAACGAAATAGAAGTGAGTTCAGAAATAAACCCATGTGTCCATGATCAATTGATTTTGAAAAGGTTACTATAAGATCGTTTAATAGGCAAAAGAATAGTTTCTTCAACAAGTGGTGCTGAGACAACTTAATTTCCACATGCAAAAGAGTGAAATTGGATCCCTACCTCACATTCTTCACAATATCCAAAGTATTCCAAAGGTAGAAACAACCTAAGTTTTCACCAACTGATTAATGTATAAACAAAATGTGGTATATACTTACAACAGAATATTATTCATCCATAACAAGAGATGAAGTACTGTACATGCTACAACATGGATGAACCTTGGAAACATTATGCTAAGCGAAAGAAGACAGATTCAAGAGGTTACATATTGTATGATTCCATCTCATTTAATATGAAATATCCACAATAGGTACACTCATAGAGACAGAAATGGGTTGGCAGTTATTAGTGTTGAGGGGAGGAGAGAATGAGGAGTGACTGTTTAATGGCTACAGGATTTTCCTTGGGGGTGATGACACTGTTTCAGAACTTGATATAGATATTAATTGTACAACACTGTGAATGTAATTAATACTACTGAGTATATAGCCAGAAGATTATAAATCATTCTATTATAAAGATACGTGTGCGCATATGTTTATTGTGGCACTGTTTACAATAGCAAAGACTTAGAACCAACCCAAATGCCCATTAATGATAGACTGGAAAAAGAAAATGTGGCATATATACACCATGGAATATTACGCAGTCATAAAAAAAGGATGAGTTCATGTCCTTTGCAAGGACATGGATGCAGCTGGAAATCACCATTCTTGGTAAACTGACACAAGAACAGAAAACCAAACACTACGTGTTCTCACTCATAGTGGGTGTTGAACAATGAGAACACAGGGACACAGGGAGGGGAACATCACACACCAGGGCCTGTTGAGGGGTGGGGGGATTAGGGGAGGGACAGCAGGGAGGAGATTGGAGAGGGATAGCATTAGGAGAAATACCTGATGTAGACGATGGGGGGATGGATGCAGGAAACCACCAGGGCACATGTATACCTATGGAACAAACCTGCACGATCTGCACATGTACCACAGAACTTAAAGTGTAATTTTAAAAAAGCTACTGAATTGCCCCACTTTAAAGTGTTTTAGTTTTATGATATATAAATTTTACCTTAATTTTAAAAACTAGGCCTCTCGGAAAATTATACTGATAGACCAAGATTACAAATTAACTTATAAAACTCTTACACATATGTTGCCATCTATAAAATGAGACAATAAAGATAGCATTCAATTATTTACTCATTTACTTATTGAACAAATAATTATTCAGCATCTTCTATATGCTAGACATTGTTTTAAACTTTAGAGATATAGCCAAATAAAGTAATTACTTTTTAGGATGACATTTTAATCATGCAAGAGAGACAAAAGTAAATAGTTACATAGTAATCCAGGTTGCAATAAGGATTATGAGAAAAAGCAAAGTAAAGAAATACAGTGTGGAATGGGGTGGTGCTATTTTAAGATAGCATAGTCAAGGCAGTCAAGATAACATTTCAGCAGAGACCTGCATAAAATCAGGAAGCACACCATGCATATATCTGAGGGAAGAACAGTTTAGAAAGAGGCAACAGTAGATGTAATCAGTAACGGAGTAGCCAAATGTTTGGTGGGTTTGAGGAGCAGCACAAAGGCTTGTGGCTAGAGCAGTTATCTAGTTTGAGAGTGGAAGGAGATGTGGTAAGATGCCAGAAGTTGCTCAGTTAGGATTTGTGTCTCACATTAACAACTTTGGATTTATTCTGAGTGTGATGGGTCAGCACATTAAATGAAATTAATATTAATAGCACTTAATGTAACTTGAATTATTAATACTAAAATATTTTCTTTTGACAATTTCTGTGAAATATTCCAGAATCTCCTTTTACTGTAATTTCAAAAAGAAGTTGTGAATTTACTTTTCATCATGCCAACATATATATTATACCTATAAAAAGGCTTTTTTCTGTATCTGTTCCTCTATACAGATGTTTGTTTTGTTTTTGTTTTTTTGTTTTTGTTTTTGTTTTTGTTTTTGTTTTTGGGCAGGGGACTTTCAATTTTATGGCTTGGGATTCATTATAATTCACATACTCTTCATTTGTTTTCCTGCTGTTGTTGGGCAAGTTTACACAATTAAAAATTGCTTTAAGAGAATTCCATTTAAAAGACATTTTTGGGTTTGAGAGGAAATGTTATTGAAAAAGGATCTTGATCCAGATCCCAAAGAGAGTTCTTGAATCTTGCACAAGAAAGAATTTGGGTGAATCCATAAAGTGAAAGCAAGTTCATTAAGAAAATAAAGGAATGAAAGAATGGCTACTCCATAGGCAGAGCAGCAGCATGAGCTGCAAGACTGAGTATGATTTAGTTATTTATTGATTATGTGCTAAACAAGTAGTGGATTATTCAGGAGATTTCCAGGAATGGGGCAGGGATTTCTCACAACTGGGTTTTTTCCCCTCCTTTAGCCCCTATAGGGCAACTTCTGGATATTGTCGTGACATTTGTAAGCTGTCATGGTGCCGGTGGGAGTGATTTTAGCACACTAATGCATTATAGTTCATGTGAAATGAGCGATGAGGATGATTACAGGTCACTTTCATCACCATATGTGTTTTGGTGGGTCTAGGCCAGCTTCTTTACTGCAACCTGTTTCATTAACAGGGTCTTTGTGCCCTGTAAATTGTAAATTGTAGTGGCCTCCTATCTCATCTTGTGACTAAGAATGCCTAACCTCTGGGAATGCAGCCCAGTAGGTCTCAGCCTTATTTTACCTAGCCAATACCAAATAGAGTCACTGGTGTTTGAATGCCTCTGTCAGGGTAATCTTATTACCTAAGATTAAAACAAACAAACAAAACCTTATAGTAATACATTAGTTCATTCATGTCAATGTATTTAATTATCTAATATTCTTTGGTAGATGTTTACCAAAGGACATAGAACATCACCAGCTCAGGGATGTTTGATATAAACCATTCATATATAATCAGCCACTGAATTTCTTTTCTGGTGCTTGAGGGCCCGTCCCCCATCACTACCATTACCATACATTTCAGAGATCAAGTATCCATCTCCTACTCTTTGAGAAGGGGAACACTGTAAAATGAAAGAAACAAAGGAGCCAAATCTCTGATTCAAATTTTAAAATAACCTAAAGATACATAGTTGTTTTTTTCAAATAAGACTTTTTATTTGCCACTATTATAAGTCTGAACTTTAAACAGATTCTTGCTGCTGGTTCATATCCATCAGCTTGTTCAACTTTAGCAGCTGTCTCATCCCCAGTGGCTTTTCCGGAACTACTGCCTTCACCATGAAGCTCCATGAGTTTTTCCCAATTCAAACTTGGGCTTCTTCAACATTTTTACTTTTCTAACGAAGACATCATGGAGAGGATAGATTGGCCCTTTCTGTGTCTTTTCCAGTGCTGTCTGGAATCAATTTATTGACCACTTCTTTCAAGTCATTTGTCTGCACTTCCAGGGTCATGATTTCCATTGTCTTCTTCCGGATTTGGCGGACCTGTTGGTGCTGAGCATAAGAGGTCTTCCAAATCTGATTGCTGCGTTTTTTAGTAAAACCAACACAGAACAGATGAAGCAAGTAACCATCGGTAGTCTCGACATCAACATGAGCTTCAATCATTGTCTGCCATTTTTTGACAATGGAACACATTTCATCATGGGTAAGATCCATGCCATGGAAGTCAGGCAGTTTTTGCCCTGAACATCTTCAGTAATCAGCTTGAATTTCCTAAATGCAACTTTATCATTCTGCATATCAGCAAGACTAACTTCAAACACTCAACCCTTGAGGCCACAGATGCAATTTTGGTTCCTTGGGTCCTGGTGACTAGCATCTTTCCAACATTTCTTATACTGAACCTAGCTGGTGCTTTCACATCATACCAATCTTTCTTAGAAAATGGATCAACCAGGGACTTCTGCCAAGATGGTCAAATAGGAACAGATCCTAGGCGCAGTTCCCAGTAAGAAAGATGCAGAAGGTGAGTGATCTATGCATTTCCAGTGGAGGTACCAGGTTCATTTCAATGGGACTGGTTGGACAGTGGGTGTAGCCCAAGGAGGATGAACTGAGGCACGGTGGGGTACTGGCCCACCCAGGAAGTACAACTGAATGGAGGATCAGGGACTTTATCTCCTTAGCACTCCAGTTCAGATACTGCGCTTCTCCCATGGCCCGTGCAACCTGCAGATCAGGAGAGTACCACCAGGCTGAAAAGCACTGCGACTTACCAACACAAATCTGAGTGACAGCTCCAGCTGGCCCGGCACTGGGAGTTGTCAGCACAGATCTGGGCAGTTTTGACTAGTGCCAACAGTGCCTGCAGGATGGATCTACCTGCCCCACAGAAAGAGGGAGAGCTGAAAGCAGGGAGACAAGTGATATGGCTTGGCAGATTTCACTATACAAAGACCAGCAAACTGAAGCCCTCTTGCTTGAGAGTTTCGCAGCCAGTACATTGGGATGATTGAGCTCAGTGGGGGATGGGGGTCCGCCATTGTGGAGGCAGGTCTAATCTCACCTATGTAAACCAAAGCCAGAGGAAACCAACACAGCAGCCTGGCTGAATCCGAGGCAGCCCAGCAGCGCCTCTGTAGGCAGACAAGGGACAGACTGCCTCCTCAAGCCACTCCCTGACCCCTGAATAACCAAAAAAATGCCTCAGGCAGGAGAACTCTGGCTGACATCTGGTGGGTACCCTACTGGAACAAAGTTACCAGAGGAAAGATCAGGCAGCAATCCTCGCTGCTCTGCAGCCCTTGCAGGTGATTCCCAGGCAGGCAAGGTCTGAAGTGGACCTTCAGCCGTCCTACAGCAGAGGGGCCTGACTGTTAGAAGGAAAAAATAAAAAGAAATAGCTCCAACATCAACAGAAAGGACATCCACTCAGAGACCCCATCAGAAATCACCAACTTCAAAGATCAAAAGTGGATAAATCCATGAAGATGGGAAGAAACCAGCACAAAAAGTATGATATCTTCAAAGACCAGAAGACCTATTCTCCAAGGGATCATAACTTCTCACAGCAGGTGAACAAAACAGAATGAGGAATGAGTTTGATGAAGTGACAGAAGCAGGCTTCAAAGGTGGGTAATAAAAAACTTCTCTGAGTTAAGGGAACATGTTCTAACCCAATGCAAAAAAACTGAAAACCTAGACAAAATGCTAACCAGATTAGCCAGCTTAGAGAAGGAAGTAAATGACTTGATGGAGCTGAAAAACACAGCATGGGAACTTCACGAAGCATATACAAGTTTCAATGCCAAATCAATAAAGCAGAAGAAAGGATATCAGAGACTGAAGAACAACTCAATGAAATAAAGCAAGAAAGCAAGGTTAGAGAAGAAAAGAGTAAAAGAAATGAACAAACCCTCCAAAAAATATGGGATTATGTGAAAAGACCTAATGTACACTTGATCAGTGTACCTGAAAGTAACAGGGAGAATGAATTCAAGCTGGAAAACACTTTTCAGGACATTATCCAGGAGACCTTCCCCAACCTAGCAAGACAGGCCAACATTCAAACAGAGGAAATACAGAGAACACCATGAAGATACATCTCCAAAAGAGGAAACCCAAAGTACATAATCGTCAGATTCACCAGGGTTGAAATGAAGAAAAAAAAGGGAAGCCCATCAGACTCACAGCAGATCTCTCGGCACAAACCCTACACGCCAGAAGACAGTGGGGGCCAATATTCAACATCATTAAAGAAAAGAATATTCAATTTTATATCCAGCCAAATTAAGCTTCATAAGTGAAGGAGAAATAAAATCCTTTTTGGACAAGCAATTGCTGAGAGATCTCATCACCACCAGGCCTGCCTTACAAGAGCTCCTGAAGGAAGCACTGAACATGGAAAGGAACAACCAGTACCAGCCACTGCAAAAATGTACAAAATGATAAACGCCAACAATGCAATGAAGAAACTGAGTCAACTAATGGGCAAAACAACCAGCTATTATCAAAGTGGAAATATCAAATTCACACATAAGAAACTGGATAAAGAGTCAAGACCCATCAGTGTGCTGTGTTCAGGAAACCCAACTCACCTGCAAAGACACACATAGACTGAAAATAAAGGGATGGAAAAACATTTACCAAGCAAATGGGGAGCAAAAAAAAGCAGGGGTTGCAGTCCTAGTCTTTCATAAAATGAACATTAAACCAACAAAGATCAAAAGAGACAAAGAAGAGCATTACATGATGGTAAAAGGATCAATGCAACAAGAACTATCCTAATTATATAGGCACCCAATACAGGAGCACCTAGATATAAAAAGCAAGTTCTTAATGACCAACAAAGAGAGTTAGACTCCCACACAATAATAGTGGGAGACTTTAACACTACACTGTCAATATTAGATCAATGAGACAGAAAATCAACAAGGATATCCAAGACTAGAAGGCAGATCTGGACCAAGGAGACCTAATAGACATCTACAGAACTCTCCACCCCAAATCCACAGAATATACAGTCTTCTCAGCACCACATTGCACGTACTCTAAAACTGACCACGTATATGGAAGTAAATCACTCCTTAGCAAATACAAAAGAACAGAAATTATAGCAACCAGTCTCTCAGATCACAGTGTAATCAACTTAGAACTCAGGATTAAGAAACTCAATCAAAAATGCAAAACTACATGGAAACTGAACAACTGGCTCCTGAATGATGACTGGATAAACAATGAAGGCAGAAATAAAGATGTTCTTCAGAACCAATGAGGATGAAGACACAACATACCAGAATCTCTGGGACACATTAAAAGCGTGTCTAGAGGGAAATTTATGGAAATAAATGTCCATATGGGAAGCAAGGAAAGATCTAAAATCAACACCCTGTCATCAAAATTGAAAGAGCTAGAGGAGCAAGATCAAAAAAACTCAAAAGCCAGCAGAAGACAAGAAATAACTAAGATCAGAGCAGAACTGAAGGAGATAGAGACACAAAAATCCCTTCAAAGAAAGCCATGTGCAGAAAGCAGAAACTGGACCCCTTCCTGACACCTTACACCAAAATTAACTCCAGATGGATTAAAGACTTAAACATAAGACCTAACACCATAAAAACCGTAGAAGAAAATCTAGGCAAAACCATTCAGGACATAGGCGTAGGCAAGGACTTCATGACCAAAACAGCAAAAGCATTGGCAACAAAAGCCAAAATAGACAAATGGGACCTAATCAAACTCCACAGCTTCTCCACAGCAAAAGAAACAGTCATTAGAGTGAATCGGCAACCAACAGAATGGGAAAAAATTTTTGCAGTCTACCCATCTGACAAAGGGCTAATATCCAGAATCTACAAAGAACTGAAACAGATTTACAAGAAAAAAACAAACAAGCCCATTCAAAAGTGGGCGAAGGATATGAACAGACACTTTACAAAAGAAGACATCCATGAAGCCAACAAACATATGAAAAAATGCTCATCATCACTGGTCATTAGAGAAATGCAAATCAAAACTACATTGAGATACCACCTCACGCCAGTTAGAATGGCGATCATTAAAAAATCTGGAGACAAAAGATGCTGGAGGGGATGTGGAGAAATAGGAACACTCTT
>PVKV010041810.1:0-11181 GCA_004027835.1 Alouatta palliata
TTTCACTCTTGTTGTCCAGACTAGAGTGTGATGGTGCAATCTCAGCTCACTACAACCTTCACCTCCAGGTTCAAGGGATTCTCTGGTCTCAGCCTCCCAAGTAGCTGGGATTACAGGCATGCACCACTGCGCGGCTAATTTTGTATTTTTAGTAGAGACGGGGTTTCTCCGTGTTGGTCAGGCTGGTCTCGAATTCCCGACCTCAGGTGATCCATCCACCTTGGCCTCAATAAGTGCTGGATTACAGGCATGAGCCACCGCACCCAGCAAATTTGACCTTCTAATTTTTATATTGCTTAATATGTTTACATTGATTTTATATTACCTTGTCATCAGAAAAAAAATATGGGACATATAACTAAAATAGATTATTTTGTGTCTGATCAAGCAAAGCTACTTTGTGGGGATATATTAAACTGTCTCACGTTATAATATTTTAAGACAAGTAAATTCTTTTTTATATTTTCATATTCCAAAATATCAATAGCCACAGGCAGTAAACACCAAGCCCACCTGAAATATATATGAAATATATAAGGTACAAATCTAAGATACAGCCATGGCATGCACTCCTTCCAATATATGCTCAAGGGCACCACTGTTCACTTGCATTCATTAGAAGGATTTTTACCTTTACCTTCCCTAACACTATTGCCCTTTTACTAAGGTGTGTGAACTGAGTCTGTCAGATAACGATGCTCTGCAAACCACTGATGAAAAAGTACAGACAGGTCAAGGTTATATGCTAAATTCTCTGAAAATAGAAACTCAGCCCCACTGTCGCACCCTTTCTAGTCACACACTGAAAATTCCCTTGGAGGAAAGGGCTACCCAGCCTAGTCCTACCATAATACTATATCAACATGGAGGCTCAATTACATAAAAGCAAGCACAATTTGCCCATAAAATAAAATTGCTTCTGTTTATTTTGATGTTATTTTGAGTGAAGTATAAAAGAAAAACTCTGAAGAAAATAAGGATGTATTAGGATTTTACATCAGGTAATGATTTACTAAATGGCAAAAGAAATCTCATCTTTTGCTACATTTCCACTGAATATGTGAATGGAAGACTGCTGAAAACTTTTTAATTTCAGTTCCCTGTGGCAATAAATTTGTCAGTTAAAATCAAATTAGTTAAAGAAAATTCAGTTTTTATACTGAGACGTCAAATTCAAAGAAAATATGTAGAGACAAATCTCTAAATGTAATATTTTATTTGGGAAGAAAGAATTGTAATTCAGAACATACACACAGGCCACACATATTGGGTGGTCTTCTCTATGTGTGAGGCACAAAGAGGAGGTTAGAGGTTTTATAAAAAGGAGAATGTTAGTATGGCTATTTGAGAAAATTCACTGTCACTAGTAAGTTCTGAGTAACTGCCAAGTTCTGATTGGTGAACAACAGTGGCAGGTAATACTAGTCTTAGAATCACAACAGGCTGTTTTATAAGACATCAGAAAAAACTTGTTTTGGGTTACAGCAGGCAGTTTCAACAGCTAGTCTTGGAAAGAATTATATGATTGGAGCAATGTTGTGTATGTGCCCAGAGTGCTTTTTCTCTTCAATTCTGCTTTGGCTAGGTATAAAAGAATGACCCCTTTTGTATAATTAACTGTTACAAACTGTTTTCCAGGTTGCTTTTTGGTTTTGACGACTTTTGCTAGTAATGTTTTTCCTGGCTGATAAATGCTATTAGTACAACTTGTAGCAAACATTAGAGAAACATTAAAAATCTACCCAAAAAGGACTTTTAGACCCAATGAATTTCTATGAAAGGATCTTCATATAGCATTTAAAAGTTTTAAGAAAAACACAAGGTAGGAGTGTATCCTACCTTCAAAGTATTGACTTAGGAAGGGGAAGTGGGCTGTGTTGAACAATGAGATCATAATATATTGATAACGCTTTTGAAGCATAAACTTGCTCTGTTACTTCAAAGACATAGATGTCATTTACCAACTTAACATTTTTCTAAAGGGCTATACATTTCTGAAATACATCTTCCTATTTAGGGGTCCTTTTTTAGATCTTTAGAGAAGAAAGCTATTAAACTACGAGAAGATGGGGTCTTCTAAATACACAATCAAGTTGTTTGTGAATAGAGACAATTTGACTTCCTATTTTCCTAACTGAATACTCTTTATTTCTTTTTCTTGCATGATTGCCCTGGCCAGAATTTCCAACACTATGTTGAATAGGAGTGGTGAAAGAGGGCATCCTTGTGTCAGTTTTCAAAGGGAATGTTTCCAGTTTTTCCCCATTCACTACGATATTGGCTATGGGTTTGTCATAAATAGCTCTTATTATCTGGAGATACGTTCCATCGATATTTAATTTGTTGAGAATTTTTAGCATAATAGTCTGTTGAATTTTGTCAAAGGCCTTCTCTGCATCTATTGAGATAATCATGTGGCTTTTGTCTTTGGTTCTGTATATGTGATGGATTATGTTTATAGATCTGCATATGTTGAACCAGCCTTGTATCCCAGCTTGATCAGGATGGATAAGCTTTTTGATGTGCTGTTGGATTTGATTTGCCAGTATTTTATTGAGGATTTTTGCATCAATATTCATCATGAATATTGGCCTCAAATTTTCTTTTTTAGTTGTTTCTCTGCAAGGTTCCATCTAAGACCAAAATTTCCTTAAGCTGATAAGCAACTTCAGCAAAGTCACAGGATACAAAATCATTGTGCAAAAATCACAAGCATCCCTATACACCAGTAATAGACAAACAGAGAATCAAATCATGAGTAAACTCCCATTCACAACTGTTACAAAGAGAGTAAAATACCTAGGAATACAACTAACAAGGGATGTGAAGGACCTCTTTAAGGAGAACTACAAACCACTGCTCAAGAAAATAAGAGAGGACAGAAACAGATAGAAAAACATTCCATGCTGATGGTTAGGAATAATCAATATTGTGAAAATGGCCATACTGTGAAAAGTGATTTATAGATTCAGTGCTGTCCTCACCAAGCTACATTGACTTTCTTCACAGAACTAAAAAAGAAAAACACCTTAAATTTCATATGGAACCAAAAAAGAACCCGCATAGCCAAGACAATCCTAAGCAAAAAGAACAAAGCTGGAGGCATCATGCTATCTGACTTCAAACTATACTGCAAGGCTACAGAAACAAAAACAGCATGGTACTGATACCAAAACAGAGATAGGGACAAGTGGAACAGAACAGAACAGAATAGAAGCCTCAGAAATAATGTCACACATCTGCAACCATCTTATCTTTGCAAACCTGACAAAAACAAACAATGGGGAAAGGATTCCCTATTTAATAAATGCTGTTGGGAAAACTGGCTAGCCATATGCAGAAAGCTGCAACTGGATCCCTTCCTTACAACTTATGCAAAAATAACACCAGATGGATTAAAGATTTAAACATAAGACCTAAAACCATAAAAACCCTAGAAGAAAACCTAGGCAATACCATTCAGGTCATACGCATGGGCAAGGAGTTCATGACTAAAACAACAAAAGCAATGGCAACAAAAGCTAAAATTGACAAATGGGATCTAATTAAACTAAAGAGATTCTACACAGCAAAAGAAACTAAAATTAGAGTGAACCGGCAACCAACAGAATGGGAAAAAATTTTGAAATCTACCCATCCAATAAAGGGCTAATATCCACAATCTGCAAAGAACTAAAACAAATTTACAAGAAAAAAAACAACCCAATCAAAAAGTAGGTTAAGGATATGAACAGGCACTTCTCAAAAGATGACATTTATGCAGCCAAAAAACATACAAAAAAAACCTCATCATCATTGGTCATTAGAGAAATGCAAATCAAAACCACATTGAGATATCATCTCACACCAGTTAGAATGGCGATCATTACAAAATCAGGAGACAATAGATGATGGAGATGATGTTTATTACAGCACTGTTTACAATAGCAAAGACTTGAAACCAACCCAAATGCTCATAAATGATAAACTGGATAAAGAAAATGTGGCACATATATGCCATGGAATACTATGCAGCCATAAAAAAGAATGAGTGGATGGCTTTGCAGGGATATGGATATAGATGAAAGCCATCATTCTCAGCAAGCTAACACAAGAACAGAAAAGCAAACATGGCATGTTCTCACTCATAAGTGGGTGTTGAACAATGAGAACACATGCACACAGGGAGGAGAACATCACACACCAGGACCTTTCAGGCATTGAGGAGCCAGTGGAAGGATGGAAGGGGGTGGTGAGATCAGCCTGTCATCTACATTAGGATAGGAGATATCCTAATGTAGGAGATACACCTAATGTAGATGACAGGGTGATTGATGCAGCAAACCACCATGGGATGTGTATACCTATGTAACAAACCTGCATGTTCTGTCCTCGTACCTCAGAACTAATTTTTAAAAAGTGGAAAAAAAAATAAACTACGAGAAGATTAACGTAGAAATGATTATCCATTAAGTATCTCGATAAAAACACCTGTATTCATTCTCACAGACTCATCAGAATGACATATTGAAAAATAGTTTTGTATGAAAATACAAAAACTAGTTTGTCATTGGACATTTAGACTTTTGCTCCCAGCAGGTCACTATCACAGACATACACAGCCAAGATTAGGAAATCTCCCACCCCTAAGGGTAACATGCACAAAGATGCTGATTGGAAGCCCAGTTGTATTCTTCTATAAAATAGAGGGACAAATGCCCTTGCTTAACTCCAAAGGGAGTCCTCCAGCAGAACGCATTCACTTCTCTTTCATATTTCTCTGTTGATTGCAATGAGCTGTAAATATTTCTGTTTCTTTACTTCCCTGTCTTTCTCTTGATGAGTGTTCCCTTCAGTCAGCCATTTGGCTTGAATGAGTTTGACATAAAATAAGCTATGTATTTTCTGCAATCTACTTATTGCTAGCCAGATTCTTTAATTTTTTGAAAGATTTCAAGAAAAAAAATCTGCCTTGTGTGCTTTTTTAACTGATTTATATGCATGAGTATGTGTAGATGTGTAGATAATTTTATTTGGAAGGATGACTTCAATGTAAAGAAGTAGCTGTAGCTTAAATGCAATGCTATCTCATATTAACAGTAAGTGTTATGTTAGACAATGCTAAAAAAACTTACGTCTCAGTTTTCGCAACTTTATCTTATCCCTTGAGACAAATTCAAAAACAAAAGGGAAAAGTTTCTAATACATCAGAGAACATATTTCAGCTTAGATTGATTTTAAGTAACAGAAAAGAGAAAAAATATGTCTTCTAAGGAAGCAATTGAAACTGATAATTGATTCAAAGAAACATTTCTCTTTTTGTTCTTTAATCACTAGTCATAAAAAACAAGTCAAAGAAGAGGAAAATACATTGTGCAAATTACTTCAATGCAATCTGCAGAAAACCTTAGGCTAGTTTGAATGACAGCAGGAATTTCAAAATTGCAAAATTATAATTCCATAATAATGGTGTTATTATTTCTCTGTTATATTTTGTTCTCACTCCTCCTTATGGGCAAATGATTTTGTTTAATAATGATTATTCTCAAAGCATACTTTAAAATATTTTAGTTCTTTAAAGTATTTAATAACAAATAACCCCAGCTGGCCCTTCCAACATTTTCCCAACCTATTTTTTTGAAGAGAAAATAGTTATATGTATACATATATAAGAAGTTAAAAGTTGTAATTTTAATGACTTTTCTTAGAAGAAATCTGGCATCCTTATACTTAAAGTTAATCCTACACGTTGTTGCAAATCACAGTAACGAGTGTAGTCAAACTCATACCTGCAACCTAAATATTCTTCAGGCCTAAAGCATAATTTGCATCTTTTCCTTTAGTAAATGACTATTTTAAATTATATATACAGTGTTACAATACGTGTGTCTTTACATGACATAAATATATGCATGCATACATTCATACATGAGAGAATTGTCAATTCATCTACTGAAAATAAGTGACGGGAAACAAAATATCTCTGAAAAAATGAATTTAGCATTTAAATAATTTGTTTAAAATGTTGACATTTAGAAATAAGTTGATACACTTACTGATTACAATATCGATCATACGGTACTTTACTAAATCTGGGTGCATCTGAACTTTTTATCTATTTTGTACAAAACAGTTTAGTACGCCAACTGCCTTCCTCGGGCAAATCAATCTGATAATTCAGGTAGTTGAAAACCAGTGGTAAAAAAAACAAAACAAAAACAAACAAAAAAACTCTTTTTATTTAAAAACTGAGAAAAATGTTTATTCTTTAATACATCAAAAGATAAGTTTTTAAAGAGGTAGATAGGGTAGGATGGAATACACATAAATACAGTATTTTAAGAGATCCTCTTTTGACCAAGCTTTTATTACAATCTTAATATTTGTCAAAAGATACCAGTAAAAGACAGTGCAAAAGCAGCCCACAGAATGAAGATAATATTTGCGGTACATACATCTAACAAAAACTGATTTTTCAAACTAAATTTATTTATTAGAGAAATAAACCCTAAAGGAGAATATACAAAAGACTTGAACAGACACTCCACACAGGATACTATTTAATAAGCCAATAAATATTTGAAAAAGTACTGACCTTCTTTAATATTATTTACTAAATCACTAAAATGACTAAAATGTAATATTCTTACTATAGTGCATTACTCAGTAATAAAAATAATCATAGGCAACTACATGCAACAATATAGATGAATTTCCCAAATAAAATGTTGAGAAAAAGAAGGCAAACACAGAAGTGTACAAACTGTATAATTCCATTTATAAAGTAAGGACAAAAAAGGCAGAGATAACCTACGTTTTTAGAAGTCAAGACAATGTCTACCCTTGTGGGGGTGCTAAGTGAAGCGGGGTACACAGGGTAGTTTTCTGATGTTTCAGTAATGCTGTGCCTCTTGATTGGATGCCAGTTATGTGGTTGCGTCCAATTGTTTGAAGAGTTATTGAGTTTGACACTTTGCTGACAAATATTATGCTTAACAAAGGGTTGAAACATGAAAGCATATCTTCTGAATGCTTCCATTAGGTTGAATAAAGATCACATGTTTTGGAAAGAACTGTATCTTCTAGAAATTATTTAAAATTTATGCTTAATTCTTACTATTTCAAAGGTATCTATATAATAAACTTTTTGAACCATAGGGTTATTTCCAAATAATTGCCATTCATAATACAGTAAGTACCAGGCTTATATTGTACCTCTATTTGGTTTTCCTTATAAAAATATCAATAGGTAATATAGATATTAGCAGTACACACACATAAAAGCATTTGAAGGATTCAGAGGGCTAGGCTCTATTATTTACCCTTCATTTCACCTACATGCCCTATAATAAAACCCATACAGATTATGGTGTATAATGGTGACCTATTGTAAATTATTAAAGCAGTATTATCAACTGAAACTGCTGTGTCTTTCATGGAATAGGTTGAATAAGATCAACACAGCCTCTGGTATTTAGTATGCAGAAATTCACTTGGAAAAAAATATCCTCTGGGGATCTCCAAGATGGGAGGTCAAAAACAGTTTGTATATATATTGTATGTATTGCATATTGTATATATTGTATAATAAAAAAATACCCTCTATTTGTACTCTGTTATAAAAAATATACATACTCTATTTTTACTCTGTTATAAAAAATATACACACTCACAAAAGAGTATTGCATATAAAATATAAACCCACTATTTGTACTCTGTTATAAAATGTATACACACAAAATAGTCTATTATGAAAAATATAAACCCTATATTTGTACTCTGTTATAAAAAATATACACACTCACAAAATAGTCTTTTATAAAAAAATACACCCTCTAATTGTACTCTGTTATAGAAATCATACACACCTATTTGTACTTTGCTATAAAAATATACAACCTCCATTTGTATTCAGTTATAAAAAATATACACTATTTTAACTCTTTTATAAAAAATATACACACAAAATAGTCTTTTACAAAAATTATAAACCCTCTATTTGAAGTCTGGTATAAAAAATATACACCCTATATTTTTACTCTGTTATAAAAAATATACACCCTCTAATTGTACTCTGTTATAAAAAATATACACTCTCACAAAATAGTCTTTTATAAAAAATATAAAACTGTTATATATAACCTGTAATAAAAATATACACCCTAAATTTGTAAACTGTTTTAAAAGATATACACCCTCTAATTTTACTGTTATAAAAAACATACACACTCACAAAATAGTAGGTTATACAAAATAAACACTCTCTATTTGTATTATGTCATAAAAAATATACTCCCGCAATTTGTACTCTGTTATAAAAAAATACACCCTGTAATTGTACTCTATTATAAAAAATATATATCCTCAATTTCTTCTCTGGTATAACAAAATGTACACCCTCTATTTGTACACTGTAATAAAAAATATACACTCTCTATTTTTACTCTGTTATCAAATACATACACCCTCTATATTTACTGTTATAAAAAATATATACCCTCTATTTTTACTGTTTTAAAAATTATGCACCATCTATTTTTACTCTGTTTTAAAAAAGATACACCCTCCATTTTTACTCTGTTATAAAAAATATACACTCTCGAATTTTACTGTTATACAAAATACACACCCTCAGAAAATAATGTGTAAAACAAATATACAAACTATTTTTGTACAGTTATAAGAAATTTACACCCTCGATTTGTACTCTGTTATAAAAAAAATACACCCTTTATTTGTACTGTTATAAAAATTATATATCCTCGATTTGTACTCTATTATAAAATATATACATCCTCTATTTTACTCTATTATAAAAAATATACACCCTCCATTTGTACTCTGTCATAAAATATATACATCCTCTATTTTACTCTATTATAAAAAATATACACCCTCCATTTGTACTCTGTCATAAAAAATATACACCCTCTATTTGAACTCTGTGATAAAATATATACACCCTCTATTTCTACTCTGTTATAAAAAATATGTACCCTATATTTCTACTCTGTTATAAAAATATACACCCTCCATTTGTACTCTGTTATAAAAAAATACACCCTATATGTTTACTCTGTTTTATAAAATATACACACTGCATTTTTACTGTGTTAAAAAATATACACCCTCTATTTGTACTCTGTTGTTAAAAAAATACACCCTCTATTTGTACTCTGTTATAAAAAATATGCACACTCACAAAGTTGTGTATTAAAAAAACTATACATCCTCTATTTTTTCTTTATTATAAAAGATATACAACCTCTATTTCTACTGTTATAAAAAATATACACCCTCTATTTCTAATGTTTTAAAAAATATACAAACCCTATTTTTACTCTGTTATGAAAAATATTTACCCTCTATTTTTACTGTTTAAAAAATATACAATCTCAATGTGTACTCTATTATAAAATGTATACAACCTCTATTTTTACTCTGCTATACAAAATTCATACACTCAAAAAATAGTCTGTTAGAGAAATATGCACCCTCTATTTTTACTCTGTTGTAAATAATATACACCCTCTATTTGAACTCTGTTATAAAAAAATATACACCCTCTATGTCTACCCTGTAACAAAAATATACACTCTCTATTTGTACTCTGTTATAAAAAATATACACCCTCTATTTTTAGTCTGTTATAAAAAATGTATACCCCTTATTTGTACTCTGTTATAAAAAATGTACACCCTCCATTTTTTCCCTGTTATTTAAAATAAACACACTCACAAAATAGTCTGTTATAAAAATCACGCATCCTCTAATGGACTCTGTTATAAAATATATACACCCTCTAATTCTACTCTGTTGTAAATTATATATACACTCTATTTCTACCCTGTTAAAAAAATATACACAATCCATTTGCACACTCTGATAAAAAATACACACCCCCATTTGTACTGTTATAAAATATATACACCCTCTATTTCTACTCTGTTATAAAAAAATACACCCTCTATTTGTGCTCTGTTATAAAATATATACACGCTCTAATTCTACTGTTATAAATAATATACACCCTCTATTTCTACCCTGTTATATAAATATACACCCTACTTTTGTACTCTGTTACAAAAAATATACCACCATTATTTAATCTCTGTTATATAATATATACACCCTCTAATTCTACGCTGTTATAAAAAATATACACCCTCTAATGGACTCCGTTATTAAATATATACACCCTCTAATTCTACTCTGTTATAAATAATATACACCCTCTATTTCTACCCTGTTATAAAAAATATACACCCTGCATTTGTACTCTGTTATAAAATATATAGAGCCCCTATTTGTACTGTTATAAAAAAATACACCCTCTGTTTTTACTTTGATATAAATAATATACACCTTCTATTTTTACTGTTTTAAAATATATACACCCTCTATTTGTACACTGTTATAAAAAGTATACAACCTCTATGTCTACTCTTTTATACAAAATATACTTCCTCAATTTGTACTCTGCTATAAGAAATATGCACCCTCTATTTGTACTGTGATATAAAAAATACACACACTCTAATTTTACTCTCTTACAAACAACATACACTCTCTATTTTTATCTGTTATATAAAATATACTAGCTCTATATCTACTGTTCTAAAAAGTATACACTTTTTATATGCAATCTGTTATAAATAAAATATACCCTCGATTTGTACTCTGTTATAAAATATATAAATCCTCTATTTGTACTCTGTTATAAAAAATACGCACAGTTTATTTGTAATCTGTTATTTAAAATACACACATTCACAAATTTGTCTGTTATAAAAAATATACACCCTCTGTTTGTACTGATATAAAATAAATACATCCTCTATTTCTACTCTGTTATAAATTATATACACCCTCTAATTCTACTCTGTTATAAAAAATATACACTATTTCTACTCTGTTATAAAAAATATACACCCTCTATTTTTACTCTGTTATAAAAATATACACCCTGTAGTTATACTCCATTATAAAAAATACACATCCTCGCCAAATCAAGAACCAACTGCCATTCACAATTGCTACAAAGAGAATCAAATACCTAGGAATACAACTAACAAGGAACGTAAAGGACCTCTTCAAGGAGAACTACAAACCGCTGCTCAATGAAATAAGAGAGGACACAAACAGATGGAGAAACATTCCATGTTCATGGCTAGGAAGAATCAATATTGTGAAAATGGCCAT
>PVKV010041811.1:0-11153 GCA_004027835.1 Alouatta palliata
TGAGGCAGCAATTATTAAACACACGACAGCTGCCCCCAAACCCGGCTTTTAAATCATTTATATTCTACATGAACAAAAACTGAACTGAAAATACTTGGAAATAACCCCTTTGGTTTGCACTAGTAAGCAGGAACCAAGTTTCTAGGTTCTCCTATTCTAAGTAAAATGACAATGTCATTTAAGTGAAAGCTAAGATACGGAAAAAACTGAAGGAAATATGTAGCCCTTTACCTCAGGTGTGAAAGTGTTTTTTGTTTCATTAAGGTCGTTTTAAGTTTTAGTTTTAGGTTTATCTTGTTATTTTAGTACAGTTTACGTGAAAATATCTTTTTCAGGATGTACAGCACATGTTCTCATTTGGAAAAGAAAACATTTTTCATTGACTCTGTATTTCTCTATCATGATTTTCGAGGGTTTCTTTTATCTAGTGGTTTATATTGCTAGAGAAGCTGCCTATGGTTAGAGTTTGCAGCCAACAAGCTACCCTGAATCGCCACAGGTGGCTCTCGTTACAGGAATGCCGAGGCGTGAGGCTTAACCATGGTTCTCATATTGTGATTCCTGAGCCAGCAGCATCAGCTGTGTCTGAGAAGTTATTATAAATGCAAATCCTCAGACCCCACCCAGACCTACTGAATAAGAAACTGAGTGGAAACCAGCAATTTGTGGTCCAACAAGCCCTACAGGTGATTCTGGACTGTACTAGAGAGCCATCAATTTACTGTTACAGAAACGCCCTTAGGGTGACTGTTTGGCACTTAGGACAAGTCCACCGTTCCGGGGAATCATTCAGGTGTCACGGATCTCTCAGACGCTTTATAGCTCACAGGGGAACAGATGATGATTGGCTTACCTGCTTAGGGAACAGCATCCTGAGTGGGTCTCTCTTAATGTTTTGTGGACGAAAGAGTCAACTCCGAGAAGAGTACACCTAATGATAATGACGACGCCGTCAGAATGAACATGTACTGAGATTTCTATGTGCAAAGTGTGTCACAGGTATTTCCCCTTGTAGTTCTCCCAATGACTCCACATGGCATGAATTATTATGCTTTCCATTTTCACAGATGACAGACTTGAGGCTTAGAGAGGATAAGTGACTTATCCCAGGTCTTAGAGCCAGGCAGGAGCAGAGCACATGCTTGGGCCATGCCTGCGTGACTCTCCATCCCCCTATTTTCACATTTCTTGCCTTTCCTCTATAAATAGCAGAGAGTTTTACACCAGATGTTATACGACGCTGTCTCCCAACCTTTAAAGATTCAGGTTTACTATTGTTGTGCCATTTAACATAGTTTACCGCTGTTTTTCTAGGATAGATTAAGGCACGTAATAACAAGGCTTATCTTCTAGTGTCAAAGGGTAACTGAAGGAGAAAACATCCATCTTCTCTCAGAAACCAGCTGCGAAGGACACGTGCAGGTTGTGAGGCAGTAGTCTGCAGTTTCCAGTTAAAGCCACTGACCCCATTGGTCACCAAACCTGTTCTCAGTGAACAAAATCAGGTGTGATGGTTCAGTGGGTCCAGAGAAACTGCATTGCATTTTGCTATCTTGACTTGGTGATTTGAAGAGTATTTTTGTGACATGTCAGCATTTCCATAAGATTCCCAAACAACTTATTCTAATCTGTTTTACTTTCTAACCAGATCTAAAAGAAAAAAAAACAAAGAGCAGTAACAAAATATTAAAGAGTATCATAGGTACCCATAATACAAAGGTATTGCACAATTTTCAAAATACCTGCTTTATTATTAACTCAGAACTTAATTTTAATCAGTGCATTATACAATCACTCTGGTAAATGTTTTCATTAAAATAAGTTTTATAAGTTAAATGTACATATGTAATGTCTATATGCATGTACATATAACATGTGGGGCTCACTCCAGGCAGTTATGCTACCCACAGAGCAATTACGAGATTCTTTGAATCCTAAAGAGAAAGTTTAATTGGGCTTTTTATTCCAGCTCAGACTTAAATCCAAGTCTTTAAAAGATTTCAAAATCTACCACTTTAAATAAATTGTACCTTGACAATCAATTAATTCACTTTGTATATGAAAGTGTATTTTTTATATTTTTAAATAAAAATTATAATTCAAAAAGAAATAGCTATATATTTTGGGATAATTTGAAAGAGAAAACCATAAGCAGGTAGAGAAAAAAAATCAACCTCACTTTCATCACACAGAAGTATGGAATCCTGTGGAAGAAATTTTGTATCACAACTTTTATTAACTGAAGATGTATTTCACTAACACTTGCCTATGTTCCTGCTGAGCTACAGGTGGAGTCTGCCCGTGTATCTTTGCCACTATTCCACCATCCAAGCCCACGCCTGTCTCACCTGGATTTTTACTGGAGCCTGGAACTTGTCTGTCTGCTCCTGTCTTGTCTCCCTTCAGTCTGTTACCAGTGATGCACTCTTGCTTAAATCGCTTCAGTGACATTCATTGCTCTCGGGTAAGATGACTGTCACAAAAGGGCACCCCGGAGCACTTGGAAATATTAGACCAATAATCTGAATATCTCTGTCTAACTTTATTTTTATTTGTATTTTATTTTTTGAGATGGAGTTTCACTCTTGTCCCCCAGGCTGGAGTGCAATGGCGTGATCTCGGCTCACTGCAACCTCCGCCTTTCAAGTTCAAGTGATTCTCCAGCCTCAGCCTCCCGAGTAGCTGGGATTACAGGCATGCACCACCATGCCCGGCTAATTTCTGTATTTATAGTATAGACAGGGTTTCACCATGTTGGCCAGGTTGGTCACGAACTCCTGACCTCAAGCGACCCACACACCTCAGCCTGGCAAAGTATTAGGATTAAAGACCTGACCCACCGTACCTGGCCCGCTCTGACATCACAGGGTTGTTTTGAGGCTCAAGTGAGAAAAGCACACGAAGGTAAACTGCAGTGTGAGTGGTTACTACTTAGAACTTTAAATGTGAACAAATGTCAGGGGTTTTCATAAGACGGGGTTTCACCATGTTAGTCATGCTGGTCTTGAACTCCCGACCTCAGGTGATCCACCCGCCTTGGCCTCCAAAGTGCTTGGATTACAGGCGTGAGCCACAACGCCCGGCCCAGGGGTTTTCATTTTGAAAAAATATATATATATGTATATGTATATATATGTTATTTTCATAACTATTTAAACCACTCTTAGTCTTTGAGAGGCAAGTAGCAGAGAACAGTTGCAGTCAGGAAACAGGGATTCTAACCACTGACATTTGGCACAACCTTGGAATGAGATCTGGCTCTCACCAAACTGAGAAATAAAGAAACGCATCACACATGCAGTTGTTGATTGAAACTGTGTAGTGCTATAAAAAATGTAATCTGTCAAGTATTCATGACAGAAAATGAGTGAAGAAACACCAGAAGCACACCTATTCTGAGCAATAACTATGATATTCTGGTCTACCAGTACATTAAAAACGATAATTTCCCCACGGCATGACATGCAATAAACACGTGCTTATTCTACTCTGTGAGACGTTTAATTTTACACATAACTTTACAAATGATTCCCAGTTGTCTTAAGCTGATTTCAGATTTCTGGAAAAGATAAAATGCTGGCAAAATCAACTGTATTATGAAAAACTGGGACCTGGGTCTTTGACGTCCTGCCCAGACTATAATGGAAATATTCCTGTGGAAAACTCTTTTTTTCATTCTGGACAAAGGAGTCATCACAATTTTATGTTTTCCCTCACGCCAAAAAGCATTATTCTGATGCTTGAAATGCTTATTCCAACACGTTAACCTTTGCTTATTCCAACATGTCATTCCAACATGTTAATTTTTTTCCAGCATGTTAATCTTTATGCTTATTCCAACGTGTTAAACTTTGACCCAAATGAAGGAGTTGCCGTGGAAGAAAACCTGACGAAACTAAAAAGAGTTTTCTTGTATCAGAATATAAACAGTGAACAGATGGAAACCAAAATTTGAGGAATGTTAGGATGATTTGAGTAGAGACTTTTTATGAGGGTTTCGGTGGGGTCTAGGAAAACTGCAGGGGAAAGTGGAGCTGCTAAGAGCCCTCATCCATAAAGCATGAGGGGAGAAAGAAGTTACTGGAACCTGGAAAAAGAGAGTTTTCTGAGAAAGACATTGCGAGGCTTAGAGTCAAAGGACAGAGCCAGGCTGAGAAGGCCTTGTCCAGACAGAGCCTGCAGAAGGAATATCTGACCTTCCTCTTCCCTCTTAGGAGGGGCTTCTTGCTGTCCGAACCACGTGGGAAACAGGGTAAAATGGCCCAAGAGTGTGGCCCACACAGCTGAGCCTCCCGTGGCGTGGGGGAAAGTGGATTAGGAGGGGCAAATGGAGATATTCGGCATAGACTGTCATGGTAATTTACCTAGCACAAAGCCTGGCACGTGACAAATGCTCCAAAAACAAAGTCACATGAAAGGATAAGCGAATCTTTCAGTGACTAAACTGCGCACAGTGGCACACTTCATTTTCTTCCCGGTCATTTTTTGAGTTTCATGTAACAGAGTGAATAAAACATCATGATTTCAAGAGTTGCTTAAAAAAAAGTAGTCGTATTCTCTCTAGCTACCGTCACATTTCTCCAATGGCACTTCTATCTTTTATCTTGTATGACAATTAGTGAATATTATCAGTCGGAGCGCCTCACTAGTGAAAAAACTGGGGTTGGAGCTGCCGCGGGGCAGGTGTGGGGGCCCAGGGGCTCTGCTTGGACCTTCCGGGTGTCCTCCTGGGACCTCAAGTTCCTCACCTGTCCCAGAGGACTGAGGGCTGCTGTGTCCGGGTTGTTTGGAAGATTAGGCCAGATAGTCCCAGTAAAAACCCATTAGCCCCCCGGCCTCTGGAGTTTTAAAAATTTTCTGGCTTTCTTGAAAACATATAAACTAACAAACAAACACTGCAGAACGTGCCCAGGTGCTGAAGCGGGAAGGCTGGACCCTCTCCCTTGTCGTCGGGGTTCCTTTCAGGCGCCCCCTCTTCTTAGGCTCTTTTCGAGAACACACCCGACAACATGTGCCCTACCCAAGAGCGCTTCCCAGATCTTCCCGTGGGTCTAAAACCAGGACACTTTGTTCTCTGACCCTGGCCCTCATCTCACCCCAAACCCAAGTCTTTTGGCGGAGCCAGCTTCAGACGTGCGTCTCAGTTTAAAGCTTGGTCTTTAAGGTCTGCCCAGGACTCTCATGATGGGACGTCCTTCCACTGCATCCCACCCTGGGCCTCCCCTAGGGCGCTGGGGGCCTCAACTGTAAGGACTTGGAACTGGGAGCCGTCCTCGACAGGCTGGCCTGGCCATGGACGGGTGGACCTCAGTCCCAGGGTGAGATACCCTGGGCAAGTCCTCTCAGCCGGCTTTTATACGCTCCAGCCATTTAACCTGGTGTGGTGGCCTCGCTGGGTCCCCAGGTCTGTGGGCAGGATTTCTCCTTTGTGTCATAGGGGAGGAAACTGAGGCATAGGGCCGGTGAATGACAAAGTCAGGGAGACGCTGTGACTGTGAAATGCCCCTGAGGCCCCGCAGGTCCCTGCAGGACACAGCACCCCTCAGGCTGCCGCATCAGTGGGCTGTTGGCTTGGGCACCCCAAGCTCAGCATCATGTGGGGCTGACGCTGGGGATGTGGGGGCAGGGATATTCGTCCCCCACGTCGGCACAGCAGGAGTTTCCTTCTCTAATGTGTGTGAACACCACTGCATGTGTGGGTGCAGGTGGGGTCCCCGTTTTGTTCATTAAGAAAGCCCGTCTTTGGGCCTCTGGGGAAGTTAGGGGCACCATGTGAGCCTGACAATTGTTTGGGGTGTGGAGGGGCTCGGCTGGCTTCGGTCCTGTTGTCGCCTTCTCAGGACGAGCTAGCCCCTGAACTTTTAGTGCCAGTCACGCCCGGTTGCACACTGCCCTTCATTGGCATCCCTCTGCCTGACTCGCCCAGGTCAGACCCTGCCGGGCTTTCTCAAGCCTCAGTGGCCCTGGATGAGATCCCAGGAGATTGTAAATCTGCTGCCTGCCTCTCTGCCTGTACTCTGGGGCCCCTGTGCAGGGTAGCTGAGCAGGTCCGGTGTGCAGGCTGGCCTGGGAGCTGCACTGGGTCCCCCAGCCTCCTGCTGGACTGGATTGAAGAGAATACTTGTGCATATTTTTCCTCTTTCAACATTATTTTGGTTTATTAATTTACCACTTAATTGCTTTAAACATTTTAAATACAATTTCAATATATAAATATATGTAGCATTCATTTTTTCTTATTCTAAATTCTGAGAACTTATTTCTTTGCATACTTTGTAATTTAGATCTCGTGTGGGAGATTTTTTTATATACTTGCCTGCAGTCTGTATTTCTTTGTTTGTTGTCCTTGACCTGGCACACGATTATCAATTTTGCTCTGTGATTAGCCACTGGCTTCTCATGTTGGTAACTCCTTTCAATCTTTTCTTGACCTATTTGTGTTCCTAGAGAGTTGTGATTTTTTTTTTTAGCCAGATTTGGCATTCTAGGGATGCACAGACATTCATACTGCACACATAACTAAACTACAATTAAAATATTTCTGTTAGATATTTTTTGGCAGACGTCAGCATCTTTTGTGAAATTTTGACTCTCTTTATTTGAAACACCCCGTCTCCAATATAGCATATGGTATACTTATATGAAGAATGTGATTACTTTACCTTATTAATACGTGAAAATATTAGTAGCAGCACATGGCCAAAATGAATGTTTCAGTCTTTAACAGTGAGTTAGTACTGGTAGAATCTGTTACGCAATATTTGGCAATTTGGTTCCAGTCTTAATGCTTCCTTCTTGACATGTCACTGAATCTGGAAATTATCCTCAGTATCAATTTCCTTTGAAAATCAAGTTACTCTCAACTAACAAGGAATGTAAAGGACCTCTTCAAGGAGAACTATAAACCACTGCTCAACGACATAAGAGAGGACACAAACAGATGGAGAAACATTCCATGTTCATGGCTAGGAAGAATCAATATTGTGAAAATGGCCATACTGCCCAAAGTAATTTACAGATTCAACGCTATTCCTATCAAGCTACCAATGACCTTCTTTGCAGAACTGGAAAAAACCACCTTAAACTTCATATGGAACCAGAAGAGAGCTCGCATAGCCACGTCAATTCTAAGCAAAAAGAACAAAGCTGGAGGCACCACGCTACCTGACTTCAAACTATACTACAAAGCTACAGTAATCAAAACAGCATGGTACTGGTACCAAAACAGAGATATAGACCAATGGAACAGAACAGAGGCCTCCGAGGCAACACAACACATCTACAACCATCCCATCTTTGACAAACGTAACAAAAACAAGCAATGTGGAAATGAGTCCCTATTTAATAGATGGTGTTGGGAAAACTGGCTAGCTATGTGCAGAAAGCAGAAACTGGACCCCTTCCTGACACCTTATACTAAAATTAACTCCAGATGGATTCAAGACTTAAACATAAGACCAAACACCATAAAAACCCTAGAAGAAAATCTAGGCAAAAACATTCAGGACATAGGCGTAGGCAAGGACTTCATGACCAAAACACCAAAAGCATTGGCAACAAAAGCCAAAATAGACAAATGGGAACTAATCAAACTCCACAGCTTCCGCACAGCAAAAGAAACAGTCATTAGAGTGAATCGGCAACCAACAGAATGGGAAAAAATTTTTGCAGTCTACTCATCTGACAAAGGGCTGATACCCAGAATCTACAAAGAGCTGAAACAGATTCACAAGAAAAAAACAAACAAGCCCACTCAAAAGTGGGTGAAGGATATGAACAGACACTTTACAAAAGAAGACATACATGAAGCCAACAAACATATGAAAAAATGCTCATCATCACTGGTCATTAGAGAAATGGAAATCAAAACTACATTGAGATACCACCTCACGCCAGTTATAATGGTGATCATTAAAAAATCTGGAGACAACAGATGCTGGAGGGGATGTGGAGAAATAGGAACGCTTTTATACTGTTGGTGGGAGTGTAAATTAGTTCAACCATTGTGGAAGACAGTGTGGCGATTCCTCAAACACCTAGAAAAAGAAATTCCATTTGATCCAGCAATCCCATTACTGGGTATACATGCAAAGGACTGTAAATCATTCTACTATAAGGACACATGCACACGAATGTTCATTGCAGCACAGCTTACAATAGCAAAGACCTGGAAGCAACCCAAATGCCCATCGATGATAGACTGGACAGGGAAAATGTGGCACATATACACCATGGAATATTATGCAGCCGTCAAAAACGATGAGTTCGCATCCTTTGTAGGGACATGGATGAACCTGGAAACCATCATTCTCAGCAAACTGACACAAGAACAGAAAATCAAACAGCGTATATTCTCACTCATAGACGGGTGTTGAACAATGAGAACACATGGACACAGGGAGGGGAGCATCTCACACCGGGGTCTGTCGGGGGGAAAAGGGGAGGGACAGCAGGGGGTGGGGAGTTGGGGAGGGATAGCATGGGGAGAAATACCAGATATAGGTGATGGGGAGGAAGGCAGCAAGTCACACTGCCATGTGTGTACCTATGCAACAGTCTTGCATGTTCTTCACATGTACCCCCAAACCTAAAATGCAATGAAAAAAAAAAAATATATATATATATAAAAATAAGAAAAGAAAATCAAGTTACTCAACTTGGTCTTAAACTTGTCTGTGGCTAGATATTTTTTATTGGTTATACTCTAATTGACAGTTTCTTATGTCATTTCATGTCTTTAAAAATGACCTATTGGATTTCTACTTTCATGAAGTTACTGACATAATTTTGAATCCAAAATTTTAAAATTTTCAATATTTTTCATAGGAATTTGGAAATAATATGTATGTTCTTTATACAGGCTAATAATACTATCCATTGATTCATCTGATAACTAATTAAACTTTTTTTTTTTTTTTTTTTTTTTTTTTTTTGAGATGGAGTTTCACTCTTGTTGCCAATCTTGGCTCACTGCAACCTCCACCTCCCAGGTCCAGAAGATTCTCCTGCCTCAGCCTTCTAAGTAGCTGGGATTACATGAATGTGCCACCACACCTGGCTAATTCTGTATTTTTAGTAGAGACAGGGTTTCTCCATGTTGGTCAGGCTGGTCTCGAACTCCCAACCTCAGGGGATCCGCCTGTCTCAGCCTCCCAAACTGCTGGGATTACAGGCATGAGCCACTACGCTCGGCTCAAACTGTCTTAAAATGTTAATGACACTCTTTATGTTAATTTATTTGTTGTATATAAAAACATTTATTTTTATGGCAGTTTAATGTCACCTAATATTATTTTTAATGTCTTAATGTTTCAATTTCTCGCTTACTTGAATGTTTAGCATTGTTTATTTTAGTCTCACAAGCATTAAAATTGTATGTACAAATAACTTGGAATAGTGTGTAACACACTGTCAATTCGGTGGACGTGCTTAGTGCTTTTTATCACATTTTAGTCTGTCATACCCTTCTTCACTCAGTCATTTTACATTTGTCCTTATTCAAATCATGTTTGTGGTTGCCTACATATTCACGAACAAGAGAAGGCAGACTCAGACTTCCCCCTGCTTAAACACAAAGTTAACTAACATATCTCCCTAGTTCGCTTTAGGTAGAATATCATATTTCTTTTACAATTTAAATGTGAATATTAAGTACAACATGAAGAATTATCTTCTCCATCTTACAGCAGAAGATCATAAGACATTGGATCATTCATGAATTACCCAAAGCTTTATTCTCTCAACATTATTTTTATTATTCTTACATCTCAACCTAGAGGCATGAATATCTAGAGTCATGAAATACTAGAAATTAGAAACAAATCTGCAGATAAACACAAATTATCAAAATTAGTCCAAGAATAAAGAGAATATATTAATATACTTATAACAGGTAAAGAGATTAATAAAGTTTCTTCCCATAAAAAAGGCTCAGATAGCTTCACTGGTAAATTCTACTAAATATCTAATGAATAATTAATACCAATTCTACAAAAACACTTGCAAAATATAAAATGGGAAAGAAAACAATTCCTTTGTCGAGGCCAGTATTACCCAGAAAATAAAACCAGAAGAAACCATCAAAAAAAAAAAAGAAGGGCCATTTTATTCCTCATAAAAATAGACACAGAAATCTTTAAAAGCTCTAGAAAACTGAAATCAGCAACACTTTAGAATGTTAGACAACATGACCAAGTGGAATTACCTCACTAATGCAAATTCATTTCAACATTCAAATATCAGTCAACGTAATATACCATATTAACAGACTAGAGGATAAAACCATAATCATTTATTTCAGTAGGCACACAAAAGCATTTGACAAAATTCATTCCGCATTAACAATAGACCTGCCAGAAATCTAGGAATATAAAAATCTTGCTTAACCTCTTCTATAGGTATCTATAAAAATTTCACACATTCAGTAAGATATAATAGAGGGCATATTGATATTTCTTACTTTATGGTTTTAAAAATTAACAACACATAATAAAGATAATTTACTTACCTAGAAAACAAACACTCTTCTAAAAATGTTTCTATTGCATGCGATAAAAGTAAAAATTAAGACTGAAAAAGAGTAGCACTGTTGAGAATGACTAAGATTTGATATCTCTCATTTTCTTATTAGCAATTAAAGTATCATTATCAACAATTCTACAAGCCACAGGAGCATTCTCCCCAGCAAAAAAGGCATGATCACATAAAATCCTTACGTTAGACATAATGTATTTTATATTCGAAACATACGGCAACGTTGTCATAACTGTATTCTACTAAAAGTTTCACACAATAGATACTCCAAAGAATTAGGACCTTCCCTGGGGACATACGATTTTTCTAAAGATATCTGTGTTCATTATTCTGATCATCAATTCCTCCAAAGGTAAATGTGGCTATCTGGGATTCTGGGAATATTCTTAAAAGTTACATTTCTAAAAATATTTCCCTGGCCGGGCGCGGTGGCTCACGCCTGTAATCCCAGCACTTTGGGAGGCCGAGGCGGGTGGATCACAAGGTCAAGAGATCGAGACCATC
Source organism: Alouatta palliata (assembly GCA_004027835.1). Classification (NCBI taxonomy): domain Eukaryota; kingdom Metazoa; phylum Chordata; class Mammalia; order Primates; family Atelidae; genus Alouatta; species Alouatta palliata. The sequence goes on from PVKV010041811.1 coordinate 11,038, forward strand.
CTGGTCAACGTGGTGAAACCCCGTCTCTACTAAAAATACAAAAATTAGCCGGGCATGGTGGCACGTGCCTGTAGTCCCAGCTACTCGGGAGGCTGAGGCAGGAGAATTGCTTGAAC
>PVKV010041812.1:0-11165 GCA_004027835.1 Alouatta palliata
TTTTTTTTTTTTGTATTTTTAGTAGAGACGGGGTTTCTCCATGTTGGTCAGGCTGGTCTCGAACTCCCGATCTCATGTCTGCCCGCCTCAGCCTCCCAAAGTCCTGGGATTACAGGTGTGAGCCACTGTGCCCAGCCACATATCAGGCTTCTAGGTGAGATTTCATTTCACGAAAAGGGTCTGCTAATCCAATTCTATTGTTTTACAATTGAGTTTTGAATTTTCTACCTTGAATATTTGAAATGAAGACTCTGAATGTCATCAGTGCTAACAGTACCACCTATCAAGGTCTGAAAATGTATTTCTGAGGTTGACAAAACAAACCAAAGTCCAAATTGTTGCTTTGGGAACTTTTTTTTTGAGACAGAGTCTCACTCTGCCACTCAGGCTGGAGTGCAGTGGCACAATCTCGGCTCATTGTAACCTCCACCTCCCGGGTTCAAGCAATTCTCTTGCCTCAGCCTCCCCAGTAGCTGGGATTACAGGCGCCTTCCACTACACCCAGCTAATTTTTTTGTATTTTTAGTAGAGATGGGGTTTTACCATGTTGGTCACGCTGGTCTTGAACTCCTGACCTCATGATTCGCCCGCCTCGGCCTCCCAAAGTGCTGGGATTACAGGCTTAAGTCACCGAGCCTGGCCAAGGGAGTTTTTAGCTTCTTTGAAGGCAGGGGCAAATGTTACATTTTTTCTTTTCCCTTGTCTTGTGCTCAGTAGTGTCAAAACACATAATTGGTGCTCAAGCATACTGTATGAATCTGACAGACCTTTTTCATTATATATATTCGCTGAACAAGCAATACTGTAAAGACATTTAAGTTTGTGTACATGTAACGAGAACACTTTAATACTAAATGAATAAGAAAAATAATATAGTAATAAATAATAAATATAATAATAAGGAAAAGACTAAAGAACCATTCTCTATGACTTGGTTTTAAGAACACATTTTCTTTTTTTTTTTTTGAGACGGAGTTTTGCCATGTCGCCCAGGCTGGAGTGCAATAGTGTGATCTCAGCTCACTGCAACCTCTGCCTCCGGGGTTCAAGCAATTCTCCTGAGTAGCTGGGATTACAGGCACCTGCCACCAAGCCTGGCTAATTTTTGTTTTTAGCGGAGATGAGGTTTCATCAGACTGGCCAGGCTGGTCCCAAACTCCTGATCTTAGGTGACCCACTGGCCTCGGCCTCCCAAAGTGCTGGGATTACAGGCGTGAGCCACTCCACCTGCCCAAGAACACATTTTCTTTTTATTTTTGAGGCAAGGTCTCACTGTCACCCAGGCTGGAGTGCATTGGCATGATCATGGCTCACTGCAGGCTCAACCTCCACAGGCTCAGGTGATCCTCTCACCTCTGCCTCCCATGTATCTGGAACTACAGGTATGTGCCACCACACCCAACTAATTTTTGGATTTTTTTTTGTGGAGATGGGGTTTTGCCATGTTGCCTAGGCTGGTCTCAAACTCCTAGGCTCAAGCAATCCTTCCATCTCAGCCTCCGGAAGTGCTGGGATTATAGGTGTGAGCCACTGTGCCCAGCCTCACATTAATTTTTGTAGGTAAAAATGTCAACAGGGACACATAGACACAAACTACTGCTACTGTTATAATTTCTTCACCATGTGATGTTGCCCAAAGAGCAGCCAAACCCAGATCCTCCTAAAATTGTTGTATCATTTATCTGTTAAAATCCCTCAAATGGCTCCCCATCTTGCTTAGTAAAAGCTCAAATTCCTTGCAATGGCCTACAAAGCCCTACATAATCAGTGCACACACACCCCTCACCCTGATCTATTGCATGCATTTTTCTCTAACCTTATTATTTTTTTTTTTTTTTGAGGCTAAGTCCTGCTTTGTTCCCCAGGAGTGCAGTGGCACCTATGCCTCCTGGGTTCAAGCAATTCTCCTGCCTCAGACTTCCAAGTAGCTGGGATTACAGATGCCTGCCACCATGCTTGACTAATTTTTGTATTTTTTTGTAGAGACAGGGTTTTACCACATTGGCCAGGTTGGTCTTGAACTCCTGACGTCAGGTAATCCATCCACCTCGGCCTCCTAAAGTGCTGGGATTACAGGCGTGAGCCCACCGCACCTGGCCTCTCCAGCCTTATTTCTCACCATTCTCCTTACTCACTTCACTCTAGTCATAATGACCTCTTGACTGTTCTCCATGGCATCATGGCAATGTAGTTCCTACCTTGGCGCCTTTGGACTTGCTGTCACTCCTGCCCGAAATGTTCTTCTCTAATAACCCACAAGGTTTGGTCACTTAGTTCATCTAGGTCTCTGTTGAAATGCCACCTTCCCAAGGAGGCCTTCTCAAACCATTGTATATAAAATAACCATACCCCACAAATATTCCCTAACACTCTTACTCTGCTTTTTTTCTCTGTGGTACTTATTACATTGACATATTTATGTGTTTATTGTCTATCTCCCCTAACTAGACCACAAGCTCCTCAAGGGCAGGGACCTTATTTCTGTGCACTGCTGAAATCATGTCACTAAAAACAGTGGCACAGAGTATACACTTAAATGTTTAACAGTGTTTTCATCATGATTAAAAAAAAATTCTGGCCAGGCACAGTGGCTTATGGCTGTAATCCCAGCACTTTGGGAGGCCAAGGCGGGCAGATCATGAGGTCAGGAGTTCAAGACCAGCCTGACCAACATGGTGAAACCCTGTCTCTACTAAAAATACAAAAATTAGCCAGGTGTGATAGTGTGCACCTGTCATCCCAGCTACTCAGGAGGCTGAGGCAGAAGAATAGTTTGAACCTGGGAGGCGGAGGTTGCAGTGAGCCGAGATCATGCCACTGCACTCCAGCCTGGGCAACAGAGTGAGACTGTCTAAACAACAACAACAAACTTCCTTGTAGTACCTTTATGGGGAAAATCTAAACAGGAACTTGAAGCTTTTAGAGATATTCATTTCCCCAGCTTTCATGGATTTGCACTAGAGGCTCCCAACAGGTAGGTCCACTTTAGGTCTATGCTCCAGTCTACAAGGATTTGAAATAAGAGGTGAATTCAGTCAATACAACCTCTACTGTAGTCAGGGACTTGACTGCCAGCACAGAACTGCTTCCCTCCCCATCTCAAGGTTCTCTTTTTCTCTCAAAAAGGTCAGGAACCCCTGGAATACTATGCTATACCTCACACAGAGCAGTTACCGAGACTGACTGACTGTATTTTAGCCTTGGAATCAGCCCAAGCTAAATCTCTCCGGGTTGCAGATAATAACTGCAATAGAAAGCCTTCTCAATCACAGAGTTGAATCTTTTATAGCTTTTATTTCAGTGATCAAAAGAACGCAGTAAATGGAATCTACACTGATTAACATTAGGCATGCACCTCTACCTGAAACTGCTGTCAGATTCTGATTGGCCTAAATCTTTATAACTTATTTAGGCACATCATTGAATTTTTTTGTACCCTGATATACAGGGCAAGTTAATTTCTTCCTTGTGGCAGTCTAGTAATAAGAATTATGTTCACAGGCTAGATTCCTTTATAACTAAAGGCCTCTAGACTCTCACACTGCCTACCCTACCTTGAGACTATACTTAATACGGATATTTAAGTAAATCACCATAGAGGAAAGGGAGATCATCAAGAAAACTTAAGTGTACTGTATAACCACTCTTAAAGATCTTTTTCTCCAGCATTGATAATCAAGCACAAGATAAGGATGCCAAATTATTCTTCCCCCACTACTGCCCTTTCTGATAGACAAGGATCTCCCCTGAAATCAGAAATGATTCCACACAAATGAGAAATTTTTACATATGTGGTCCCACTATCAAAATTTTAGGAAGCACATAATGGTGCTTGGAGAAAAGCATAGTCCCATACACAGTAATATGCGTCTAATAGAGTTTTCCATTCGTCAATTATTTTCACAAGATTAGCATTAAAAATACAAGCAAACATAGGAACCTCAAGCTCTACAGACAAAAAAATTTGTCTTTGTTCATTCTCAGATGACAGGATGTCCCAAGAGTAACAAAAGATGGGAGCCAATCTTCAATTAGCTGTTTCTTCAATCATCCCATCAACAGCTCTTCATTTCTTGAACTACTTTCCTTTTCCAAAGAGGTAATGCTGAGATCAGTCAGAAAGGCTTTCTGAGAAAACTGGCTTGGATTTCTGCGTCTGTTCCAGTCGATTCAAGATGAACTGGCTTGTATCAATGAAGCGCTCAACGCAGTTCACAAAACAGGCCTCAGCCCGACTGTCCAACTTTGGCCCAGGCTTGTCCATGCACTTCTCCTGCTCAGGACAAGATACAGAATCACAAAGGGAACTTGGAAAGAAAAAGATGGTTGGGGGCAGGGGTCCCTTTTGTTGTTTAGAGAAAAAAAACTTTACCTAAAAATAGTATCTGATACATTAATAATAGTTCACATTTGGCAGCTGACCAAGTATATAGCAATGTTCTCTAGCCTTACCTTAAATTCTTATAACAACCCTATGGAATAGATATATTATAAATCCTCATTTTACAAAGAGGGAAACTGTGGCACAGACATACTTTGCCCAAAGTCATAGGGCCAGAAAATGGCAAAGCTGGGATATTCCAGAGCAAGAAAATGGCAAAATACAAGTGAAGTAACCTTTCAGTGAATTTGGCTGTAACTCCGCAATGCTGTTTGCACTAAATGCCTTTAAATTAACTACAGAATAAAAGGGTGAAAGGATAAATCATTACAGCAAGATACTCTAAAACCTACCAAAGAAGAAAAAAATCCATGACTTGAGATTCTATAACCTTGTCTACTTAAGCTAGAGATTCTTGAATCATGTCACAATGAACAGAAAATTGTATTAATTTTCTGAAAGGGTTCACAGCTTACAGTTTTGTTATTTTTTTTTTTTTTTTTTAAATACAGTCTGGCTCTGTGGCCCAGGCTGGAGTGCAGTGGCATGATCTCACCGTAACCTCTACCTCTCAGGTTCAAGTGATTCTCGTGCCTCAGCTTCCTCAGTACCTGGGATTACAGGCAGGCACCACCATGCCCAGCTAATTTCTTCTATTTTTAGTAGACAGGGTTAGCCAGGCGCGGTGGTTCACGCCTGTAATCCCAGCACTTTGGGAGGCCGAGGCGGGTGGATCACGAGGTCAAGAGATCGAGACCATCCTGGTCAACATGATGAAACCCTGTCTGTACTAAAAATACAAAAATCAGCTGGGCATGGTGGCACGTGCCTGTAGTCCCAGCTACTCGGGAGGCTGAGGCAGGAGAATTGCTTGAACCCAGGAGGCGGAGGTTGCGGTGAGCCGAGATCAAGCCATTGCACTCCAGCCTGGGTAATAAGAGCGAAACTCCGTCTCAAAAAAAAAAAAAAAAAGACAGGGCTTCCCCATGGTCTGGAACTCCTGACCTCAAGTGATCCACCTGCCTCCCAAAGTGCTGGGATTACAGGAATGAGCCACCGCGCCTGGCAGTTTACAGATTCTTTTTTTGAGACAGAGTCTAGCTCTGTCGTCAGGCGCCAGGCTGGAGTGCAGTGGCGGGGTCTCGGCTCACTGCCTCCCGGGTTCAAGCAATTCTCCTGCCTCAGCCTCCCGAGTAGCTGGGACTACAGGCGCGCGCCACCACACCCAGCTAATTTTTGTATTTTTAGTAGAGACGGGGTTTCACCATGTTGGCCAGGATGGTCTGGATCTCTTGACCTCGTGATCTGCCCGCCTTAGCCTCCCAAAGTGCTGGGATTACAGGCGTGGGCCACCACGCCCGGCCAGATTCTTACAACAGTATTTAACCACATGCCCTTCTGGCCCCAAAGTAAAGAATCACAGATATTTTAAAAAAAGGATCAAAGCACTCTGGTACAAGGCAGACCAGAGTTAAGTAAGCATCTGGTGTTATAGTCCAGCAATACCATAAGTTTATGGGAAAAAGTATACGGAAACGAATAACTGTATATAGTTCAAGTTAAGTGGTTCAAAAATCTCATTCGTTATTCTCTGCCATGTACACAAGCCTCAGACTCTATAATACCAAGGAAAATTATCACTGGCCTCTGAATTCTGTGAATTTTGTGTATTAAGGGAGGGCTGTCCGTGGCAACCAGAACACATTATTGTCAAGCTGCAAATGCCTTCCACCCTTTTGCCAAAGTGCCCTCACAGGGCAGGCTCAATTCCTCAACCTTCAGACCCGAAACGGCTTGGTATTACACAACAATCCAACAAGAAAGCAAATACGTATGTACGTTGGAAGAGATTACACCACTTTTATACTTAGTGGGCTGGAGCCACTCATTTCTCAGCGGAGAGGGTTAGAACTGAATAATGAAGGTGAATCCCGAGGAGTCCAGGAATAGCAGAATCACTGATTCACTGACTCTCTGGGACTCGGGCTGCCAAAAACAAAATCCCAGTACTGGGGGCTCCGATCAGTCTTGGTGACCAGCACTAGGCAGCTTCAACCTCGGGTGCCTGAAAGTGCTGGGTGTCCAGTGGCATAAGTCTTCTTTGATACCCAGTCCTCTGGACCAACAAAACCGAGGTCCGGTATGACTGTCACCTGAGAAGTGGAGTCACCCTTCTCCCATCTGGCTAGGCCACAGGAACCCGAGAAAATCAAGTGGTGCTGTCAGGTGCCCGCCCCTCCCCGAATCCCCGACGTTGTCGCGAGTCCCGCGGGACAAGGACAGAAGGAAAGTAGGCACAGTGTTGAGGTCCCAGCCCCAGGCTCCTCACCCAACAAAGTTCAGTCATCTGGTGCACCAACTGCTGGAAGCGCTGCTTTTGAGTCTCTACCTCGATGAAATGCTGCAACTGCGGGTCCACTGCACCCAAACCCGCCGCGGAGGAAGAGGAGGAGGAATCCATCCCAGGGCGACCACGCTTGCAGAGACGAACTCTGTACCAACTAACCGACCTTCACGTGTCTCCGCGACGGAACCGGAATCACAGCTCGCTGCCTCCGGGACCGCCCCGTGAGTGCGCTGCGTCTGCGCGAGGCCGGCGCTCACGTTCACCACGCCGCCTCTTATGCCGCGGCGCAGCCGCTGCGCTCCCCAAGCTGGCGGATCTCACTCCCTGAAGCCTATAATCCTGCAACCCCACAGCCCTGTGGTTGCGCCTAGCCTTGCGTCTTGAGATCGCAGGGCTTGCAGCCCAGAGCCGAGGTGCTGTTGAGATGTTATTCCAAAAAGAAAAGAAAAGAGAAAAGGAAGTTACCTCAGACCACGTGGTCCGTTCCGGGCTGGCCCAACAGCTCCGCCCCTGTCCACTTCCAAATTGGCCCGCGTTTTCTGAGCTACCCGGATTGTGCGCTGACCGGACAGCTGGGCCAGTTAGTTGGTTATCCTGGGCCCCGGCTTTCGTGGGGTTTTGTTTGTTTGTTGTTTTGTTTTGTTTTTTTGAGATGGAGTTTCTCTCTTGTTTGCCAAGGCTGGAGTGCAATGGTGTGATCGGCTCACTGCAACCTCTGCCTCCTGGGTTCAAGCGATTCTCCTGCCTCAGCCTCTCGAGTAGGATGGGATTACAGGCATGCGCCACTATGCCCAGCTAATTTTTGTAATTTTAGTAGAGACAGGATTTCACCATGTTGGTCAGGCTGGTCTCGAACTCCCGACCTTAGGTGATCTGCCTGCCTCAGCCTCCCAAAGTGTTGGGATTACAGGCGTGAGCCAATACGGCCCGCCGGCTTTTGTTTTTTGATGGAGTTTTCCTCTCCTGACATAGGGAAATGAGGCTCTGGCAGTTTGTGCTCAACTTTCAGATTCAAATAACATGGTATGCCTGCTGTGAGGAGGACTGTTTTGGCTTAATGCATCTCTGATTCAGAGGCAGGAATTAACAGGCTGGCTTAAACGCGGAAGATCCTGTCTTCTCAGTGTAGAAATTTGCCAAACTAATGCCACATAGCAGCTTTCTGGAATACTGAGATAGGTCGCTTCAGGGGGGCTGCATGACTAATACAGATACCAAAGACTTTGAAGCTTTCTAGTAATTTTATTTTATCAAAACACCCTCCCATCCCATCTTTATGACACCGTTTCATTCTTGCCAAATTCTGCCCCCCCACACACCCTCAAGCTCTGCCAAATGCCTACTCAAAGAGCTGTTGGACCCCTTCGTGTGGCTATTTACATCCTCCCTCCTAAAAAATGTTTTCATCCCAAATTCAGTCTGTCTTAATTCTCTCGGGAAATTTTAGGCACATTAATTTCTTGGCCTTTGCTCAGAAGCCACTATCCCAGGGAATCAAAGAAGAGGGGCATTCCCAGATGTAGAGAGGGGTCTTTGTGTATTCAGTGGGAGCACAAAGGCTCCAGGGCTCCTAAGCCTGGGATTTCCTCTGAAAAAGTGAAACTGGGACTTGTGGAGAAGTGAAGTAGAACCAAGAAGCTTATTGGCAAGCTCAGGATTCTTCATCCATGACGTCTAGAATATTGCTCAGAAGAATTTTGAAAGTGGGACGCTCATCTGCTTTCTAAAACCAAAGAAAAAGTAGTGTTAGAGTGGTTAGAATCCACAATTCAAGGGAAATGCAATGAGTAAACAGCAAATGCTTATTAAATATATGCTCTATGCCCAGTAGCATACCCTGTCAATTACAAAAGGAAAGAAAAAAAAAAAAAAAAACAGAAAGAAAAGAAATAGCAGCTCTCCGTAAAGTCTTTGTGCACTTTTCGTCTTCAGTAACTCAGGTTATTAGTGTGATAAGAACAATTTGCTAATTAAACTGATAATCACATTGATCAAAACTGAGGGCAAGTTCATTATGTAACTGTACACAACACATTCTTATTTTGGATCCTCAAGTGAAAAATGGCTACCAAACAAGTTCAGCTGGTTGGCAGAACAGAAATCCCATGTGATAATTTTTAGTGACTAATATTTCAAAACCACAGGCCATATCACTGAGCAGGGATTCTGAGTACCTGGGACCTTTTCGTACCACTGTCTGGCCTCCAGACTAAGTTTTTTTTTTTTTTTTTTTGAGATGGAGTCTCACTCTGTTGCCCAGGCTGGAGTGCAGTGGTGCAAGCTCAGCCCAGTGCAACATTCACCTGCTGGGTTCAAGTGTTTCTCCTGCCACAGCCTCCCGAGTATCTGGGATTACAGGTGCATGCCACCATGCCCAGTTAATTTTTGTATTTTTAGTAGAGACAGGGCTTTACAATGTTGGCCAGACTGGTCTCGAACTCCTGACCTCAGGTTATCTACCTGCCTTGGCCCCCCAGAGTGCTGGGATTACAGGCATGAGCCACCATGCCTAGCATAAGAATAAGGGTTTTTTTGATGGTCATGGCCTATAAGCCCCTGAGGTATTTAGTATTTAGTGATTCAGGGAACATTCATGCCAAAATGGTCTCAATCTTTCAGAACCAAAGGTCATCAATTTCTTCATTCTTTGACTCAGTGATTTTTTTTTTTTTTTTTTTTTGCGACGGAGTCTTGCTCTCTGTCGCCCAGGCTGGAGTACGATGGAATGATCTCGGCTCACTGCAACCTCCGCCTCCTGGGTTCAAGTGATTCTCCTGTCTCAGCCTCCCAAGTAGAAGGGATTACAGGCACCTGCCACCATGCTTGCCTAATTTTTGCATTTTTTAGTAAAGATGGGGTTTCACCATGTTGGTCAGGCTGGTCTCGAACTCCTGACCTCTTTTTTTTTTTTTTTTAATTTGAGACAGATTGCTCAGTCACTAGGCTGGAGTGCAGTGGTGTGATCTCGGCTCATTGCGACCTCTGCCTCCTGGGTTCAAGCGATTCTCCTGCCTCAGCCTGCTGAGTAGCTGGGACTACAGGTGCGCACCACTACACCCAGCAAATTTTTCTATTTTCAGTAGAGACAGGATTTCACCATGTTGGCCAGGCGGGCGGGAGACTCAGTGATTCTTAAACCTAGCTGAGTATCAGAATTTCCTGGGAAGTTTAAAAAGAGATTTCTGAGTTCCACTTCAGTCATACCTAATCAGAATTTCTGGGGAAGAGGCCCAGTAATCTGCATTTTTCAGAGCTTCTTCTGGTTTCTAATATACATCCAATTTTGACCGCCCCTTTAAACAGACTGTGGAGAAAGTTACCTGTCTGAAATCATTTTTAATTAGCAGAATAAGAAGGTCCTGGTTGGGAGGGAGCATAGCCAATCACCGTTAATCCTGCATTACGCAGGAGAAAGAAGGAGTCCTCTCTTTCTGCATACTTTCTCTGTGAGCTGTCATTTGTTTAAGGGCAAGGAGCCATGCTCGAATCCAGATACCCACTTTTCACCTCACCAAAAGGGCTCCAGATTCACATATGCATTTGTTGGACACTCTTAAGAGTTGAGCATTTATTTCCTACTAGAAATTTAGGTTGCCAAGGATCTACTGAAAAGTAGAGAAGGCATCTCGGGAAGAACTCGAGGTGAGAGCAGCAAAGCAGTTTAGTAGTAGTAGGACAGATTCCTTATTTCCAAAATAACACACCTACCCACATAGCCCACAATGCACTATATTAAAAAGCGAAAACAAAACAAAGCAAGCAAAACAAAACAAAACAAAAAAAAACCCCACTATCTATTTTAGTTCCCTTTCAAGCAGTAGGGCTTAAACATAAGTCTCATTTAGGACCTCAGCCAGAAATGATTGGCAGCTAGTAAAGTAGAAGAAAGGGCCAATGATGTCCAAAGGAATGAACAAACTTTCATGACTTTTCTTTTGTAATGCCCATTCACTTGTTTGAGTGCCTCTGGCTGCCTGATTATGCTGGATGACATGTCCCCACACTGACCCCCTCTCTAGAGCTGAGTTGGCATCGGAGTGTACTAATGACACAACAGTGAGAATTGGAATGGGCCAGGGAAAGCCTCTGGCCATAGGATGATTGAGGTGCAGGCCAAGGTCAGAGAATGTGTGCAAGGCCGAGTGTGATGGTTCACGCCTCTAATCCCAGCACTTTGGGAGGCCGAGGCAGGTGGATCACTTGAGGTCAGAAGTTCGAGACCAGCCTGGCCAACATGGCAAAACCCGGCCTCTACTAAAAATGCAAAAATTAGCTGGGTGTGGTGGTGCATGCCTGTAATCCCAGCTACTCAGGAGGCTGAGACATGAGAATTGCTTGAGGCGAAGGTTGTAGTGAGTGAACCGAGATCACACCACTGCACTCCAACCTGGGTAAAGAAGGAGACCTTGTCTCAAGAAAAAAAAAAAAAAAGTAGCC
>PVKV010041813.1:0-11172 GCA_004027835.1 Alouatta palliata
AAAAAAAAAAAAAAAAAAAAAAAAAGAGCCGGGAGAGGTGGCTCACGCCTGTAAACCCAGCACTTTGGGAGGCCGAGGCGGGTGGATCAGGAGGTCATGCTGGCCAACATGGTGAACCTCGTCTCTACTAAAAATACCAAAAAAATTAGCTGGCCATGATGGCATACACCGGTAGTCCCAGCTACCCGGGAGGCTGAGGCAGGAGAATTGCTTGAACCCAGGAGATGGAGGTTGCAGTGAGCCAAGATCATGCCGCTGCACTCCAGCCTGGTGTCTGGTGACAGAGTGAGACTCTGTCTCAAAAAAAAAAAAAAAATTAGCTGGGCGTGGTGGTGCAGACTGGGGAGGCTGAGGTGGAAGGATCGCTTGAGCCCAGGATTTGGAGACCATCCTGGGCAACATAGGGAGACTCCATCTCTCCAAAAAATTAAAAATTAGCTGGGCATGATGGCACTCACCTGTAGTCCCAGCTACTTAGGAGGCTGAGGTGGGAAGCTTGCTTGAGCCCAGGAGATGGAGGCTGCAATGAGCCACAATCACACCACTGCACTCCAGCCTGGGTGACAGAGTGAGACCCTCTCTCAAAAAAATAAAAAAATAAAAAATTCTTTCTTATCCTCGTAATAACTTGGAAATGAGTACATGGACCTCTGACTGCTCTCTACTAAGCCATATTTGAGCCTGGCAGAGCGACATCTCAGCAGAAACTGCAGTCTATCAGAACATGGTCATCTTGCCAAACAAAGTGATTAAAAAAGAAATACCTTCTTAACCAAGGCTAAAACATCTGCCACCTGGTTGTAACATTTAATATTTGATTTCGAGGAACATTAGATTTATTATGTCATGTACTTCAATTTTGCAACGGATGCTTCCTCTGCACGAATATATTGGGCTCAGACGTTTCTACCTCCAGGAATCCTTTCTTCACCCTGCCTTCCCTTCACTGGCCTCAATTATTTTCCCTGGGTTCGCATAACCAATAAACAGTGTTGTTTAGCTTTGGGTCCTGTGTTTTTAGGAGGCCTCCCTCTGACCCCCCCTGCCCTTTTTTTTGAGATGGAGTTTCACTCTGTCACCCAGACTGGAGTACAATGGTGTGATCTTGGCTCACTGCAACCTCTGCCTCCTGGGTTCAAGTGATTCTCCTGCCTCAGCCTCCTAAGTAGCTGGGATTACAGGCATGTGCCACCATGCCTGGCTAATTTTTGTATTTTTAGTAGAGATGGGGTTTCACCATGTTGGTCAGGCTGGTCTTGAACTCCTGACCTCATGATCCCCCCGCTTCAGCCTCCCAAAGTGCTAGGATTACAGGCATGAGCCACCGCGTCTGGCTGACCCTCTTTTTACTGGACCCTCCTTACAGGACAAATAGCTCATGGACCAAGGGGACATGCCCTCCCAGGGGACATGCCCTCCCAGAGCCCATGCCCTCCCTTTCGGCCCATACTCTAGATACCCAACACCCCAGAATACCCTCTTCAACCAGCCCAGAGCCCTCTTCTGTAGCTCCATCCTGAAAGTGGACCACACAGCTGGTGAACACACCCCCGGAGGACTGAAGAGGGACCAGGCAAAGGCCATCTGCTGCCAGAGGGCTTGGCTCTGCAGTCCCGGGAGTCCACATCCACCTGACTCTGTGGAACAGGATGGAGCTGGAGACAGGAAAGCCCCAAGGGGCTGAGCTAGGGTATATCTGACTATCTGACAAGGTAGGAGGAGAGGACATATTTCAGTGATAGTTCATTAGCTTGGTTTATAACTTTTAAATACTTAGACATATAGTCCACGGGCCTCTTTTTATACTCTTGCCCTGGGCCCTGCAAATATTAAATGTGGGCCTTCTCATAATACCCTGGGAATAGCTCTAGGTTTACAGTGCTAACAAGATGTATTTAATATAATCATCTGTTTTCATGACTGGCAGCTGCTACATACTTCCCCCAACCACAGGGCCCTCGCACACACTTTTCCCTTACCTGGAATGTTCCTCCCCACTGATCACTTTAGCCTAGGAAACTTTTAATGTATCTATCAGATCTCAGCTCAAATACCATTTTTCTTGAAAAGTCTTTCCAGACTTCCTAGATTAGATCAGGACCTCTGCTTTTCACTCTTCATCTGCCTCTGATAAACACTGAGGAGAAAATACAACAGTCACATAATACCAGTGTTAATGATAAAGGCAGTCATCGATACTAAGGGCCAGAAATGATGATAGGTGCTTTACTTACATTACTTCATTTATTCTCCATAAGAAGCCTAATAAACTAACTACTATTATGTCCCCATTTTACAGATGAAGAAGCTGAGGCTTGGAAAGTATAACAGGTTATTATGCTGATGGTCCCCAAATGAATGAGGCCTCCCAGAATTCACGTCCTCGTGCAGCCCCCTCCTACATTGATTCCTGGCTTACCCAGGTGATTTGCTTTGGCCAATGGTGTAGCAGCAAACAGGACTTAAGCAGTGGCTTCATAAATTCTTCCTTTTGGAAGCTAGATGCCATTTAAGAATCCTGGATCAGGGCCAGGCGCGGTGGCTCACACCTGTAATCCCATCACTTTGGGAGGCCAAGGCAGGCAGATCACTTGAGGACAGGAGTTAAAGACCAGCCTGACCAACGTGGCAAAACCCTGTCTCTACTAAAAAGACAAAAAAGTAGCTGGGCCTGGTGATGGGTGCCTATAATCCCAGCTTCTCAGGAGGCCGAGGCAAGAGAATCGCTTGAACTCAGGAGGTAGAGGTTGCAGTGAGCTGAGGTCGCACCTCTGCACTCCAGCCTGGGCAAAATAGCAAGACTCTGTCTCAAAAAAAAAAAAAAAAGAATCCCAGACCAAACTGATGACTAAAAGAAGCCTATGGTGAGAGAAGCCCAGCTGGCTCAACATCTCAGCCCCCTCCCCTTTTCCTGAGTGTGTAGCCACTTAGGAGAGGACAGTAGAAGAACCACAGTCAGCAACTATAGAAGTATTGTTGTAAGTCACTAAGTTTTAGGACAGCAATAATAGTATATGTATACTATGAAATAGACGTAGTAATAGATAACTGATATGGAGAAGGTAAGTAATTGGTGCAAGAACACAGAGCTTATAAATGATATATATGAATATATAAACAGTACTGTGTTCGCACGGTGTACATTCCTGTCCAGCTATCCTCTTCTGGATACTGACGGGCATTGTGACTGGATCTCCATTTTCTGGGCTCCTCTCCTGACACTGCTATGCTTGCCCCTCCTCATCAACCTGGCTTCCTCTGGCCCTATTGTCTTGAGCATGTCCTGGATGAGACAGGACCATTGACAGTAGCAAAAGTCCCTGAGTAAGATGAGCAGATTCTCATCACAGTGTGAGATTTCTCCCTAGGCCTGGGTGCCCACTGCACCCCCTGGGCTCCTCCCAAATGGAATCTGGTAGGCGCCAAACCAGCCCTTCCTTTCCCTAGGTCTCTAGCGCCCTCACTCCTCAGGCCTCCACTCAGCCGTTTCCTATTCCTCAGGCCAGATTTACCCTACAATGGACTTAAAAATAAGCTTGTCTTTCTCCCAGGAAGATTTTCCATCAGCAGCCTGCAGAATTGGCCCTTCCTATTCCAGAAGCAGAGGGTGGAATAGGAAACGAAAGTGCTGGTCCTTTCTCTCAAGTACCAACCAGTACTATAAGCTTTTCCTAGCTCCAAGCCGGAAACTAGAAGGGAAGAATACCTTCTAAAGAGAGAAAGACTGTGGAGATAGCTGACACCCAGAGACTGGCTGAGATCTAAACAATCCCTTATCATGTGCAGGGTTTCTAAGGGCCCTTAGAGGGCTTGCTGATTCCCGAAAGATGTGCATTACTTTCTTTTTAAAAACAGCATTATCAAAGTATATTTTCCATTTCAATTGCACAATTCACTTATTTTTACTTTACCAAATGACACAGCCACCTCTTTAAATCAGTCTTAGAACATTTCATCTTCCTTGTAAGATCCCATATGCCCTCATCCCTATTCCCATCCTAGCACCAGGCAATCACTGTCACTCTCTGTCATTATAAATGTGCCTTTTCCAGATGTTTCATGCAAATGGAATCATACAATATGTGGTCTCTTGTGTCTAACTTATTTTACTGACTGTAATGTTTCTGAGGTTCAAATAACATAGCATGTGCCTGTAGTTTATTCCTTTTCCATTTCTCAGTAGTATTCCATTACATGAGTATAGCACATTTTATGTACTGATTTACCAGCTGACGGACATTTAGGCTGTTTCCAGCTTTTGCTGATTATGAATAACTGCTATGAACATTCTCATGATAGTCTTTGTGTGGTCATATTCATTTCTCTTTTTGTACTTTTTTTATTATTTAATTTTTTTAAAGACCAGGTTTCACCATATTGGTCAGGCTGGTCTCAAACTCCTGACCTCAGGTGATCCACCCACCTCAGCCTCCCAAAGTGCTGGGATTACAGGTGTCAGCCACTGCGCCCGGCCCATATTTCATTTCTCAGGAAATTTGGGAGTGGAATTGCCAGACCACTTTATATAACTTTTAACTATAAACTGCCAAACTGTTTTCCAAAGTGGCTTTATCATTTTACATTCCCACCAGCAATTGTGGGTTACTTCTCCTCCCTAAGTCATATGACAAGTATCCTCTAATCTTTGATCCACTTCCAGTTTTTTTGCTCTACGATTTAATGAGATCACTGAGAATGTTTCAGCTATGTTCTCTTGGGTTGAATGACACTTTTATTCTTTGCAGTTACTTTGAGTAGTCATTTATGACGTGTACGCTCAATATACACACGTGTCATTATCCACTTATTTAAAACACTTATCTCATCAGGTTGACTCCAACGATCATTTGATTTTTAACTGTCTCAAGGGGTGGTCATGAAAGGTATTTATGCAAACTCTGAGGCAAACAACAGTGTACAGCTCAGAAGATTTCCCAGGAAACTGAACTCCTCCAAAGTAGATTTCATGAATGTAACCTCAGGTGATATTTTCCATGAGAGTACATTGGTCCCAAATGTGTGTACATGAAACTCATTAAGGTGAAAAGTTAGTATAAAGGACATGTATGTAGAAAACCTCAGAGATCAGAGGAAACAAGTTTAGGGAAAACCAAAACAAGTGTAGGGTTGAAAGAAGGTATCCACAACACATTGCACAAATTTACCTTAGAATGTTTTGCAATTAGGCAACTGTACTTAAAGAAACTGTGGTCAGAGATCCTAACCTTCTCCAAAAGCCTTCTAGACTGCTTTTACACAACAGCAAGAATATATATTTAAAAATTTTTGCCAAGTGACAAAAAAAATTACAATTCAGAAATAAAGCCCAAGATAATTAGAGTCTAAAAATTGCCATTGAGGCCTTGGTAATATTAAATATGTTAAACAGAGAAGGAGGTTGATGAGGTCACAGCTGTTGCCCCTGGGGTCATTTGCATAAGTTGGCTGAACTGAGATTTCTATTCTAACACTGAGAATAGAGTATATAAAGAAAATCGCTGGTTGTCAGGAACAGCATGATGAAGGTTCTTCATGTCGTGATTGTGGAGTTGGTTTCTCCATCTACGCATGTGCTAAAATGTCATAGAATGCCCCCACCACACACACACAGTGAATGTGAAAACTAGTCAAATGTGTATCGTCTGCACCTGAGTGAATAACATACCATTGTAATGTGTAATAGATTTTGAACCTGTACTATGTTATGTGAATTATTTTCGCTAGGGGAAGCTGGTTGAAGTGTGCATGAGAACCTTCTATACTGTTTTTGAGACTTCTTTTAAGTCCTGAATACTTTAAAAGTCATTTGAAAGAGAGAAAAAAAGGAAGAAAACTACTACATTTAAAACTTATGTCTTGGTGGGGGGCTGTGGCTTACACCTGTAATCCCAGCACTTTGGAAGGCTGAAGCAGGTGGATTATCTGAGGTCAGGAGTTTGAGACCAGCCTGGCCAACGTGGTGAATCCCTGTCTCTACTAAAAATACAAAAATTAGCTGGGTGTGGTGATGGACACCTGTAATCCCAGCTGCTTGGAAGGCTGAGGCAGGAGAATCACTTGAACCCCAGAGGCGGAGGTTGCGGTGAGCCGAGATGGCGCCACAGCACTCCAACCTGGGCGACAAGAGCAAAACTCTGTCTCAAAAAACAAACAAACAAAAAAACCTTATGTCTTACACTATTTCAAAATAAAATGTATTTGAAATACCTCAAAATAAAAGGAGGGGAGGAGAGGATAGAGGAAGGAAACACCAGGGATTATTTTCTCCCTTTTGTAGTCCATGTAGGATAAAGACACCTGACAGCGGTAACTTAAGCACACCCTTAGAATGACCCTGTGTGGCGGATGCAGCCAATGTGTGTTCTGAGCTAGAGAATCCAGGTGTGGCCAACTTGAGGCTTCATTTGTTGTCTGTGAGGAGTATCTGAGCCCTACCTGCCCCTGCCCTGACCACCATTCAGTCCTGTGAAACACAGGCCATACAGGAGATGGAGGCCCCAAGTTTGGGTAGAACGAAGGTTGCCAGGTGAAGGTTGTGAGGGAAAGGGTGCTAAGTGAAAACACTACCTCAATTACATGCCTTTTGCAAGCGGTTGTGGTTCTTTTGCCTGGCCTGCCCCCACTGGGCCCTGGGGTTATCTTGTCCACCACTGGACTCTCTCCCTTGTGTGTCAGTAAAATGCCACATGTCTCGTTTCTGGCTCTGTGTCTCTTCTTTGGCCTCTTGAACCTGGTGCCTTCTCTGTTGAGGTAAACAGTGCGTAGGCACAGCAGTCAGGAGGGACTAGAGGAAGTGAAGAGGTGGGGACAGTAAGGTACCTTCTAAAGTTGAAGACAAAGATCCCTCTGAGAAGGAAATTATGAAAGATCAACACAACTAACCCACCTTAAACTGGAATCTGTATATGGCTGACATTTCCTAATGGAAGTGCCTCGGTGTAGCATGAGGAAATTAGCATGTCTAAACCTGGGGTCCTGCTGTTTCCAATGTAACTTTCTTGGGCAAAAGTGATAACAGAAGGAGTTAGCCTTCACTGCATCTGCAAGCACAAACATCAAGAATCGTTCACAGCATCCTTGGCAGGAGTTACCTCCACAGTGGAGACGAGCATCAGACTATCAAAGCTTAGCGACGAGAGCCATTAAGACCATTCTCGAATTCCCTTCTCTGTGATTCCATCTTCACTTTTAATTGTGCTTTGGCGGTCTGTGTAGCTTTTGCAGAGCAAGATAATGAGTGATCTGCCAATGCAAGGATTTTAGTCCATTTGACATTATTTCTTCTTCGTAAATTAGTAATCTGGCATTCTGGTTCATATAGCAGTATCGTGTGGGTTTTCTAAGTATGACTGAGTAACTAGAGCAGGAGTTCTTCCAGGAGTTCTGAAAACCAAGGGTGGGCTTCGAGAGATCCATTCAGCCCTAAGATTATGTGCATAGGTGTGTGTGTGTGCCCTTACGGTGTGCATTTATCAAGGAGAGGGGGTGATAGCTTTCACCAGACTCTCATAGAGAGTTTCAAGTCTGGATGCACTGGCAAAATGGTATTTCTGGGCATGTAAAACTGAAGCAACCACAATAAGATAGTATGCTGCAGTGTGCTGTAAAACAATGCCTGTCAGGCAGGGGCACGCTTTTGCTGTTGTTCTCACTCTAATATCTTCAATTGAGGGGATTATTCATAACGTGGTTTTGTTTTTCTTTTCACAGAATGCCCTGGGAATGTTTTCCTGTGCTATTCTTCTTTTATGACACCATTTTAAATAACTTTATAGAATTCAATGGCTCAAATTCATCTTACGAGAAATATTTTAAAAGCTTATTCACTAATAACCCCTAAGAGGCTTACTGTTTATGTGAAATGTAGACTTGTTTTATTAATAGATACCCAAGTGTGAGAACTAATTACGATCACTATTATTGACAGCTAATATTTATGACACTCCAGCTCCATACCAGGCAATGTGCTAACTGCTTCGCATATGAAATCTGGCTGTGAGCTTTACAACAGCTCTGGGAGGTAGATATTATTATTTTCACTCAAAAGCTGAGGAAACTGAGATAGGGAAAAGTCAAAGAACTTACCGAGGTCACATTGCACTCGGCAGTGGAGCCAAGCTACCAGGTCACATGTGGCTGCCCTTTCCCCTCACCGTGACGCTCAATGTCTTTATCCTTTAAGCTCCGTTTGGACGCACTTCAACCTTGAAGCTTTATTCTCACTCAAAGTCATTTCTTCCTTTATGGAAGTCCTCTTGTTCTTCAGCTGGCTCCAAATCACCTCCCTTAGCACCCCTGGAGGATTACCTAACTCAAGGGTAAGCAAACTTTTGCTGTAAAGGACTAGATTATAAATATTTTAGGTTTCGTGACCCATATGGCGTCTGTCACCGTTACTCCATTCTGCTGCCCACTGTAGCCTGAAAATGGCCATAGACAATTAGTATATTAGTGAGTGTGGCTGTGTGCCAATAAAATCTTGTTTGTGGACATTGAAATTTGAATTTCATATAATTTTCACATGTCATAAAATTTGTTCTTCTTTTCATTTTTTTCAACCATTTAAAAATAAAATATCCTTAACTTATGATATGCAGCAAAAACAGGTGGCCAACTGGATTTGACCCATAGGCCAAAGTTTGCCGGCTGTTCAGACTGCGTCCTGTGTGTTCATATTCCACAGCTACATAGAACATCTTTGAGCTTAAAAACTATATCTTAACATTTTCTGACTCTCCACAGAATCTGTATGCAGGGCAAGACTCACAATTAAGTGCTCAACAAATATGTGATTAGTAGCATTGATGTTTTTCACCCTCAGCCGTATCTAAGAAGAAATAAGTCCATTTCAAAACACATGGCGTCTTTATTTTCTTCACCCTTTTCCCTCCCTAATGAATTCTGTATCTCCAAAATATCACAGCAGTTTTTTGGTTCCGAGCGCTGACAAGTAATACCCACGTGCTGGGTTAGCTTAAAGGTCAGATGGCATCCTGGTCAGGGGCTAAGGAATACAGCTGGTGAAAATTCAAGCTGTTACACACTTGTTGATAGCCTGGATTTCTAGTTCCTTCATCATGAATTATTATTGTTTATCATAATGATCTGCTACGTGAACAATCACTTTTAAAACCATAATCCCCAACCAGGAGAGATGTCATGACTCGATGGGCTAAATTTAGGACTGTGAGAATCCCGCTGCAGGACGGGCTGCCATGCGTCTTCTGTGGGCCTTCATCTGTCAGTGGAGGCTGATCATGGGCATCGCGAGGCTGGGCTGATTGTGAACAACTCTGTACATATAGCGGTGATAGTTGTAAGCATCTTCATTTACTTTTGCTCAGTCATGTGAAGCAGTGCCAGGGAATGGTAGTATAAGACAGAGAAATGTGCTGTACTCCATTATGTATAGAAATGAAAACTTCTGCTTTTAAATTTGCCTTAAGGCCATGTCAACAAGCTATGGAATCAAGCTGATATTTACTACTAAGTGCACAGTCAATGAGCTTTTTCTTTTATCATCTCAGAATGAAGTTGCTGAAACCAGGAACTGTATTTACAGGAGTCTTTTGCTGTCTTGATGTTGGTCAAATGTCACTCTGCTGAATAGCACAGGAAAATGATTTGTATTGTATTTTTTTAAGAATGGCTCATGACATGCTCTTCAGGATAGAATTTTGCAAATGCTTCTGAGTAACGAGTAAAATTCTAGGTTTTGGAGGAGTCACCTGTGCCGCAGGGCTTGAATGTTATTCTGATTTATTTCTAAAAGTTTAATTTAAGGTGTTTTTTTCTTTTTCACTAGAGTTGGTTTTCACCCACTTCACAAATGTCTTAAAATAATCTGGTGTTGAAAACTCTTCCAGCAGCTGCCACCTTGCCTATGGGGTGAGGAGGCTGCTCTCCCAAGGGGAAAGCAACACTCGGCAGGAACAAATGTTTAAAATTTGTTGAAGACAGAGGACAAAGGAAAGCTTTATCACTTACTTGTTAACAGCAGCAAGGAAAAACTTTCCACTTAGAAACCCCTTAACATTCTCCAGCAGACTGATGGCTTACTGCTCCCAAGCAGACAACAATCTCATACATGGTATGTAGTAAGAGGTGGAAAATAAATGGACTCACAAAAGATGTTCTTTCAAACCTCAAACTGCAATTACCATGGAGAAGGACGGGGAGGAGGCATTTGGCTTTGTAACTGGAGCCTCAATAATGGGCCAGGGCTCAGAGGTAGCAGCTGCTTCTGCCCCCACTTGCTGCCTCATTCCACAGACGGGTCAGGTGGCATCTAGCACACAGAGTTTGTGACATTTGTTGGTGCTCAGAGGGCCTGGATGAAGGGTGCCTGTAGGAATGTTGGCAATTGCTAATTATTACTATAATAATAATATTGTGGATAGAAGGTTGGTTGACCTTATATAAATATCCTGCTTTGATGTAACAAGCTCCCAAGCACTAGTGGTTGACAAAATTTTGTTTGGGAAATCTTACGCTCAGCTGTGGTCATTATGGTGTCTCCTCTACTGTAAGCCCAAAGAGTAGCTTACATATTTCTCTGTGGGTTAGTCACTGGGTCATTCATAAACCAAGAACGTGAGGCTGATGTGGCAGATCTTATTGCTATTACTAACATGCTCGACATGCTAGTCCGTCTCTCCCTCTGCCTTCCCTGATGGTCTCAGGGTAGAGAAGAAAATATTCTGCCCTAAATTTAAATTCATAATACTTGAAATTTAGAAGTTCATGTACTGTTATTATTAAAACCTTCAGAGGCAAGATGTGGTGGCTCACGCCTGTAATCCTAGCACTTTGGTAGTCTGAGGCTGGCAGATCACCTGGGGCCAGGAGTTCAAGACCAGCCTGGCCAACATGGCAAAACCCCGTCTCTAATAAAAATACAAAAAGTAGCCAGCGTGGTGGTGGGTGCCTGTAGTTGCAGCTACTTGGGAGGCTGAGGCAGGAGAATTGACTGAACCTGGGAGGTGGAGGTTGCAGTGAGCTGAGATTGCGTCATTGCACTCCAGTCTGGGCGACAGAGCAGGAAAAAGAAAGGAAGAGAGAGAGACAGAGTGAAAGGAAGAAAGGAAGGAGAATGGGAGGGAGGGAAGGGAGGAAGGAAGGGAGGGAGGGAGGAGGGAAGGAAGGAAGGAAAGAAAGAAGGAAAAAAGGAGG
>PVKV010041814.1:0-11172 GCA_004027835.1 Alouatta palliata
AAAAAAAAAAAAACACTATTAGCCAGGTGTAGTGGCACATTTCTGTAATCCCAGCTACTTGGGAGGCTGAGGCAGGAGAATCGCTTGAACCCAGGAAGTGGAGGTTATGTTGAGCTGAGATGGCGCCACTGCACTCCAGCCTAGGCAACAAGAGCAAAACTCCATCTCAAAAAACATAGAAAATAAGGCAAAGGCAAATGAAAGTGAGCCTTCAGCTGCTGTTACAGCCTCTTGGAGGCAGGAGCTAATGGGGTATTCAGGATTGAGCCAGATCCTAGTGGCCCTCAGTGCCAAACTAAGAAGCTTAAGACTGTTAAGCCTTCTATTAATTAGCCAGTATTTTTTTTTTTTTTTTTTTTTTTATGACGGGGTTTCACCATGTTGGTCAGGCTGGTCTTGAACTCCTGACCTCAGGTGATCTGCCCGCCTTGGCCTCCAAAGTGCTTGGATTACAGGCGTGAGCCACCATGCCCGGCCAATTAGCCACTATTTATCAACTCTAATTGTGTGTTAGTTTCTGTGATATCTCCATATCTTCACAACACCTTCTCAAGAGAGGAATTAGGTTGTTTATTAATAGTTGAAGAAACAGATTCAGAGAGGGAAAGTGACTTGCCCTAAGTTACACAGCAGAGCTGGAATTTGAGCCTGAGTTTGAGTGACTACAAATCTGCTGCTGCTTTAAAACAAAACAAAACAACAGCAAAAAACAAAACAAACAAAAAACTATCTCTGTTCTCTATCAATAAGGTCACAGAGAGCAGAGGGGTTTTGAGTGGGCACCAGTTTGGGAGTGGAGATGGTATCATCTCTTAGGTGGACTTTTTTTTTTTGAGACCGAGTCTCGCTGTGTCGCCCAGGCTGGAGTACAGTGGAGTTTCTCCCCGAAGGTCAGCAGACCATGGAAGTCAAGGTTGGAAGGGCCCTTGGAGATGACCTAGTCCAACGAGTTCCATGCATGGAAGAGGAGCCCCAAACCCAGCTGGGAAAGTGGGCTGCCCAAAGTCACCCAGGAGTTGGAGGCAGAACTTCCCACCTCTTGACTAACTACAACCAAAGAGGAGAGAATTTACACCTCTTGATTCCCCTACCAGTGCCAAGATGAGAAAGGTGGTGCCAAGATGGGACAGGTGGCTGAGAAAGGCCTATTCTGCCACCAACCTGCTGTGTGACCTTGGACAAGTCACTTCCCCTCTCTGAGCCTCATGTTCGCTTCCCTCAAAATGAAGTAATGATTCCAGCTCTGCCTTTCTGCCAAGGAGTATCCAGTGAGAGATGAGCTTTACAATCTGCAGATCCCTGGGAGGGGAGTCAGCAACAAGAGGCAGGCTGATGCCAGGTGGGTAAATGCCAAAGTTGGCCTGGCACCACCAGGCTTCCCTCACCACCTTGCCTAAGCCTGCAGCTCCCTTGGTCTCTGCCCAAGCCTTGCCATCCGTGCGGTGGCATCAGCCCCACCTCCTCCTGCCTCCCTGCCTGGAAAAAGGCTTCTGATATCTTCTCACTTTATCTGAATCTTCCCTCCCTCTCCCTAACCAGAACCTCCTCTCTCCTCTTCTGTTGTAGTTAGAACTCTTTCTTGCAAATGACGAAAATCGGCAGGACAAAGGGAGAAGGAGCTGTAGGCACAGCTAGACCCAGAGACCTCAAAGATGGCACAGGACATTCCCTTGCACGTTGCCTTCCTCCCACACACACACTCCCTCTGTACCTTAGCTATGCTTCCTGCTCAGGCAGCTCCAAGCTCACACCACACCCATTCAGATATCGTGGCAGGAGAGCAGCTCTGTCCCGGTTGTTCCAGCAAATATCCAGGGTGATTCTCAGGGGCAGAGCATGGGGTAAGCGCCTAGCCCTAAATTCATCATTGTCCTTGACTGTTTGGCTAGACCTGGCTTACCTGCCCACCCCAGAAACTAGAAATGAGTCCGCCTCACTCAAGCCATGTGGACAGAGTGGTAGGAGGTGGTTCTTTAAAGTAAAATATGGCCGGGCGCGGTGGCTCACACCTGTAATCCCAGCACTTTGGGAGGAGGAGGTGGGCAGACCACCTGAGGTCAGGAGTTCGAGACCAGCCTGACCAACATGGAGAAACCCCGTCTCTACTAAAAATACAAAATTAGTCGGGCATGTGGCAGCACACGCCTGTAATCCCAGCTTGAACCCAGGAGGCGGATGTTGCAGTGAGCCGAGATCGCCCCATTGCACTCCAGCCTGGGCAACAAGAGCGAAACTCCGTCTCAAAAATAAATAAATAGCCAGATGTGGTGGTGCATGCCTGTAATCCAAGCTATCGGGAGGCTGAGGCAGGAGAATTGCTTGAACCCGGAAGGCAGAGTTTGCAGTGAGCCGAGATTGTGCCACTGCACTCCAGCCTGGGCAACAGAGTGAGACTCTATCTCAAAAATACCAACAACAACAAAAATTTTTTTTTGAGACCGAGTCATGTTTCACCGTGTTAGCCAGGCTGGTCTCAGTCTCCTGACCTCGTGATCTACCCACCTCAGCCTCCCAAAGTGCTGAGATTATAGGCATGAGCCACCACGCCCGGCCACAGAAATTTTTTAAAAAGAGAGAGATGGATTCTGTCACCAGAAGAAGGGATATTGGACCATCAAACACAATAGGTATCTTGGCACCTTTGTTCCTAAGTATATCAGTATAAAGGTTGAACCAGGGGGCTACCAAGAAGGGATTCTGGATGGATTCCTGTATGTATAGTTAGCTTTTGATACTGAGCAAATTACTCCAAAACTTAGTGGTTTACAACAACCATTTGGCTGACTGCAGTGGCTCATGCCTGTAATCTTAGCACTTTCGGAGGCCAAGGTGGGGGGATTACTTGAGCCCAGGAGTTGAAGACCAGCCTGGACAACATAGCAAGATCCCGTCTCAGTAAAAAATAATAATAGGCCAGGCTCAGTGGCTCATGCCTGTAATCCCAGCACTTTGGAAGGCTGAGGTGGGTGGATCATTTGAGGTCAGGAGTTTGAGACCAGCCTGGCCAACATGGTGAAACTCCACCTCTACTAAAAATATAAAGATTAGCCGGGTATGGTGGCAAGTGCCTGTAGTGCCAGCTACTCAGGAGGCTGAGGCTGGAGAATCACTTGAACACAGGAGGCGGAGGTTGTATGGAGCCGAGATCACGCCACTGCACTCCAGCCTGAGCAACAGAGTGAGACTCTGTCTAAAAAAATTATATTTTCCACAAAACTCCCTACCTTCCTCCTTCCTTTATTTTTTCCACAGTGCTTATGATTGTTTTTTTCACTTTTTTCTTTTTTTTCTGAGATGTCGTCTCACTCTGGCTCAGGCTGGAGTGCAGTGGTGCGAGCTTGGCTCACTGCAATCTCTGCCTCCTGGGTTCAAGCGATTCCCCCACCTCAGCCTCCTGAGTAGCTGGGATTACAGGTGCCCGCCACCAAGCCTGGCTAATTTTTATACTTTTAGTAGAGATGGGGTTTCACCATGTTGGCCAGGCTGGTCTAGAACTCCTAACCTCAAGTGATCCGCCCACCTTGGCCTCCCAAGGTGTTGGGATTACAGGCATAAGCCATCGTGCCCGGTGGTATTTTACTTTTTATTTTTATTTTTTTTGAGATGGGATTCTCGCTTCATCACCCAGCTGGAGTGCAGTGGTGTGATCACAGCTCACTGCAGCCTCGAACTCCTGGGCTCAAGCCATCCTCCCACCTCAGCCTCCTGAGTAGCTGGGACTACAGGCATGTGCCACTGAGCCAGCCCGTGCTTATCATTGGCAAACACACTATCTACTCCTTAGTGATGGTGTGCCTCCTGCAGTGGACAGCGTGCCTCCCGCAGTGGATGGCAAGCTCTGCGAGGGCAGGAATTTCTGCTTGTGTGGTTCACTGTCGTATTTTCAGTGGTGAGAGCAGTGCTTGGCACACTCCAGGTGCTAAAGCCAAATTCTTCACCTTCCTCAGCTACCACCCGGTTCTAGAGCAGTCAGGCCCCTGACTATTAGAGTGCCCCAGGGCTACATCCCAGGCCCTCTTCATGCCACACTTGTCCTGGGAAATGCATGCCCACCCAAGCTTCAGTGAGTACCTGCTCCCGTGCAGCCCCCAGCTGCATTCTAACCGATAACTCACTGAGCGGCTCACTGTGAGCTCCATATGCCCAAACCTGGTCCATTTCCAGTGTTTTGGGCCCCATGATGTGTCTAGCTGCTTGAGCTAGGAATCTAAAGGTTTCAGTCTCCCTTATGCTCCCTACTCGTTCCACATCCCCTCCCCTGACAGCCTGTCCTTAAGCCAGGGCTCTCAGAGCTTCCAAATCTCTCATATTTGGCCACTTCCCATCCACCTTCTCTCACCTGGCAATGCCAACCCCCCTGCCCTCCAGCCTACTTCAAGCCTAAATGGAACCTCTGCTCTCTAGAGTGGGGCCTTCTTGAGGATCCCTGCTGCCCCTCCCCCTGCCCTTCGCTCCCCGCCCCCACCCCTAATTATTTATTTATCGGGTAGCCGCCAGCTGTAGGGGGATGCTGTTGCCATGGGAACCTTCAGCCCCAAGTCAGGAGTCAGGGCTGCCTCTGTTCTCAGTAGGATGCTCTTGTCTGTCTAGATGCCAACCCCAACATGAGGTGAGGGGTGGGGGACAAGGGCTGAATAATGCAGATGGTCCCACCCTAGCCCCAGGAAGCTGGCTGGGGGAGAAGACAGGGTAGGGGCCAGGCTCAGGGCCACGGAACCCATCAGAAGTCTCTCGTGCCCAACCCTTGCCAGCCAGTTCTGCAAGTCAGCTACTTTCCTGGCCATAATTCCAGCCATGTTGCCATAGGCCTTAGATACCGAAGTCAGCCTGTCTGGGGAAAGAGAAGGGAAGAGCTGTTTAAGTTTCTGCAGAAAGCTTTGGTCCAGCCTGGTTCTGTCTCTCTTAGTGACTTCGGTTCACTGAGGGACGAGCTCTCCATTTAAGGACAGGGAGACCTGAGTTCCAGCCCCAGTTCTCACTGACTCACTGTGTGACCTTGGGCAAGTTATTCCCCCTCTCTGGGCCTCAGTTTCCTCATTAGTCAAATGTCCTGAGGATTCAGACCGTGCGCGTACAGCTCGCAGCCAGCTGGGTGTCTGGCACACAGGGTGCTCAGTAGCTGGCAACAGCTTTTGTTGCATCCCCAACCTCAGGCCTCCTTTTCCCAGTGGATTTCTGAGGCAGCTGACAAAATTAAACTCGACTCAACCCCTCATCCATGAAATGAGGGAGTGGGATGAAAGCTGCAGATGACAGAGCTGGAAGGACCCCTGAGATCCGCTGGCCCAACCCCCTCATTAGGGAGGTGAGCAAACCGACAGCAGAGAGGGCAGTGATCTGCCTGAGGGGAGGGTCTCCTCTCTCTCCCCGAGCTCTGCCCCCATCTCCCCGTCTCCAGGGGTCCATCTGAGGTCAATGCCATTTGAGCATGAGTTGAAAGGAGATTCAACTCAACATGAGATTAAAAGGAACGACCATAGAGACCAAGTGGTCTTTGACCCTGCCAAAGAAGATAGGCCCAATAGGGACGGGGACTCAATTCACTGAAGAAATATTTCTTGAGCACCTACTATGTGCCAGGCCCTGGGCATATGGCAGTGAACAAGATGGTGTCCTGCCTCAGAGAGCTCAAGTCTGGAGACAGAGACCACCGTCCTCTGGGAGCTGGTGAGCCGATGATGAGGACTTCTCCACCAGATTCCCCTCCCGTGATTCTTCCACCTCAGCTTCCTAAGTAGCTGGGATTACAGGTGCCTGCCACTAAGCCTAGCTAATTTTTATACCTTTAGTAGAGACAGGGCTTCACCGTATTGGCCAGGCTGGTCTCAAACTCCTGACCTCAAGTGATCCACCCACCTTGGCCTCCCAAAGTGTTGGGATTACAGTCATGAGTCACCACACCCGGTGCATAGGGACCTGTGAAGATTCCTTCCTGGGCCCCCCAACATACACACACACACGTCTCTTCTCTGTTTCTTCCAAGGCTTCTGCAGCCTTTCTGGCTTTCTATCCCAGCCCGGATCCCACAGGGAAATGGCCAAGGCCATCACTGTTAGGTGAAAAAAGCAAGGTGCAGAGCAACATGATTCCATTTGTGTAAACACCTTCCCCAAAAGGCACTAAACGCGTGCGACTGTAAATGCAGAACCAAGAGCCAGGGAGAGACACAACAAATGGTTATGAGATGTTATCTCTAGGGAGTGGGGAGATGGGGAGACTTTGAGTTTTAACTATATGTATTTTTTTTTTTTTTTTTTTTTTGAGATGGAGTCTAACTCAGCCGCCCAGGCTGGAGTGCAGTGGCAGGATCTTGGCTCACTGCAACCACTATTTCTCAGATTCAAGCGATTCTCTGGTCTCAGCCTCCTGAGTAGCTGGGATTACATGTACCCGCCATCATGCCCAGCTAATATTTTTATATTTTAGTAGAGATGGGGTTTTACCATGTTGGCCAGGCTGGTCTTGAACTCATGACCTCAGGTGATCTGCCCGCCTCAGCCTCCCAAAGTGCTGGGATTACAGACGTGAGCCACCATGGCTGGACTAACTATACACACTTCTATAGTTCTGGAATGTCTTACAACAAAGTTGGACCACCAGAAGTCTCCTCCCTTTTTTTTTTTTGAAACAAGGTCTCACCGTTGTTCAGGCCAGAGTGCAATGGGGTGATCAGGGCTCACTGCAGCCTCAGCCTCCTGAGTAGTTGGGACTACAGGCACGTGCCATCCACACTTGGCTATTTTAAAAACTCTTTTGTAGAGATGAGGGTCTCACTATATCGCCCAGGCTGGTCTAGAACTCCTGAGCTCAAGTGATCCTTCTCTGCCTTGGCCTCTCAAGGTGTTGGGATTACAGGTGTGAGCCACTGCGCCCAGCCACATTTATTTATCTCCTATTTGATCTAGACACTATTCTGAGTACACTACATGTATTCGTCCTGCAGACATTCCTCGCGTGCCTCTTGCATGCTAAATTCCGAGAACACAGCCGTGAATACAGTGCACCCAGTTCCTGCCCCTGGGGATGAGAGTCCCGCCCTTTCCCTCCTCAGTGCAGACACTGGTAACACCTGTCCCATTAGGAAACAAAACAGACCAAATCTCCCAGAAGGAGATCAGGAACCTCCCTCAGGGGGTCTGTCTTAGGATACTTCACTGAGTGCTCACTGTCTATAAACCTCATGCTCCTGTCACACCTCTTAATCCTACCCCTTCTTATAAATGAGCAAACTGAGTCCCAGAGCAGTGTCAGGCTTGCCCAAGGGGATGCAGAAGAGCTGACTCCAACCAGTCTTGGGGCTACGCCCTTGCTCTTTTCCACCGCATCCTACCACCGTGCTCTCTGAGACTTGGATGCCCAGCCTGCTTGCATGCCCTGGCATTTGGGAATCTCACCCTTTATGGCGCTGCTGGAGTTGCCTCGGGGTAATCTTCCTCCTCCTTAGGACAGGTCCCGGGCCCCCAATCCCCTGACTGCCATCTGCCTGTCTGCACGCCCTCCTGCTGCGGCCCAGCCCTCTACCTCCGCTGGGGCCCGGGGAGCCAGGGAGCATCTGCTCACCTTCCGCGTCATTAGCCCTCAGAGACCAGCTTGGAGCTGCCAGGGAGGCCCAGGATGCGACTGATCTGGCCAGCTCTCGTCTTGTCAGGAGGCAGCCATAGGGGCCTGGCCTCTGTCTCCATGGCAACCCCACCCCTCATCTCAGTGACCGCTGACCCGTCCCCATCCTTTCCCCAGCTGGGGGGCTCTGCAGGCCCCTTCTGGGCAGATCTAACCCACTACACCTCCGAGCTGGCAGCTCCATTAGAAGAAAATGCCTGGTAGTGGTCTAATTAGAATACATCTACATTAATTTGCATAAAGCCTGGGCCAAAAGGCCCAGGGTGCTACCAAAGGGAAGTCTTAAAAAAAAATGAGGCTGGGTGCGATGGCTCATGCCTGTAATCCCAGCACTTTGGGAGGCTAAGGTGGGCGGATCACAAGGTCAAGAGATCGAGACCATGCTGGCCAACATGGTGAAAACCTGTCTCTACTAAAAATATAAAAATTAGCTGGGCGTGGTGGCGCACGCCTGTAGTCCCAGCTACTCAGGAGGCTGAGGCAGGAGAATCGCTTGAACCCGGGAGGTGGAGGTTGCAGTGAGAGCAAGACTCCGTCTAAAAAAATAATCCAAAGTCACTTCATCCTATTGGCCCGTCTCCTCAGTGACCATCTGGTCCAAGCCCCCGGAGGCCACAGTGGGAGGCAATATGGAGCAGTGCAGAGACCGGCCTGTAGGCTAGTGACTCTCTGTGACTCAGTTTCTTCTCTAGAGAGGGGGACAAGGATGCCCACCTCGTTGTGGTGCTGAGAGGACTGAGGGGTTTCCTAAATTCATTCCCAATCCCAGGCTTCACCACACCCAGGCCAGCCCCCAGTCTTCATTCCTGGAGTTCCTTGCCTTCTGCCTGGGGAGCTGGCCCCTCTCAATGGCCCAGAAAGCCTGAAGGAGCCAGGCAGAGGCTGCTCCTCTGGTGCCGCAGCCTCCCAACAGCCCTTCCTCTCCCCAGTCTCCAGGTTTGGACCGGAAGTGAATTAGAAGCTGGAGGCAGGTTGGGCGTGGTGGTTCACAACTGTAATCCCAGCAGTTTGGGAGGCTGAGGCAGGTGGATCACCTGAGGTCAGGAGTTCGAGACCAGCCTGGCCAACATGGCGAAACCCCGTCTCTACTAAAAATACAAAAATTAGCCAGGCATGATGGTAGGCACCTGTAATCCCAGCTACTCAAGAGGCCAAGGGAGGAAGATTGTTTGAACCTGGGAGGCGGAAGTTGCAGTAAACTGAGACCGTGTCACTGCACTCCGGCCTGGGTGACAGAGCGAGACTCTATCTCAAAAAAAATAAAAATAAAATAAAGAAGCTGGAGGCTACCAGCTTTGTACACTCGCCTTTTCTTTTTATTTTTTTTGAGACGAAGTTTTGCTCGTTGCCCAGGCTGAAGTGCAGTGGCGCAATCTCGACTCACTGAAACCTCCACCTCCCAGGTTCAAGCGATTCTCCTATCTCAGCCTCCTGTGTAGCCAGGATTACAGGCACATGCCACCATGCCCAGCTAAATTTTGTATTTTTAGTAGGGGGTTTCACGATGTTGGCCAGGCTGGTCTTGAACTCCTGACCTCAAGTAATTCGCCTGCCTTGGCCTCCCAAAGTGCTGGGATTACAGGCGAGTGCCACCACATCTGGCTGAAGAGTAATATTTTTATAAGAAAAAAAGACATTAAAAGACGAAACTGATGGGGACAAATGAGCATGTCCACATGAGTCTGCCTGAGACTGTGGGTGACCCTGAGCTGTAGGTCACCAACCGTCCCAGTGTGCCTGAGACCATGGGGTTTCTCAGAGCACAGCACTTTCAGGGACAAGCTCCAAAAGTCCTGGGCAAACTGACACAAGTTGATCAGATGATATGGAGAGGGTATGGACAGCTTGGAGGCATGGGGTGGCTCTGGATGAATGAAATGAGGCGTGGCAGGGTGGTGGGGAAGAGATGTGGCTGGACCTTGGACCCAGGGCTTTATTCTGTTGGTCCCTAGGAGACAGGGAAGGTCTCAGCATAGAGACATGGAAGCTGGGTGCTTTGGGTGCAGTGCTCCCTGGCTGTGGGAGGAGGATGGGCTGGAAATGGGGGACCAGGTGGAGATGCTGAGGCCTTTCTTGGCAAGCTGAGGACAGGGTTCAGAGTCCTCCATGCCTGAGGTCCCACTCTTCCAGGACTCCCATCTTCTTGCCAATTCCTACTCTACCTCTGTCCATATCCCCATGTCTAAACTACTGAGGCATTCCCAGTCCTATCTGCCAGATGCTGGGACCCTGGCAGGCTCTGGAGTGGGCAGCCAAGGCCTGGAAAGAAGGTGCCCTCCAAAGAGAAGCGCTTAAGACAGGGGTGGAGGGGAAGACAATCCAGCAGGGCAGCTCAGCAAAACCAAGGCTCTCCCAGGAGACGCCAACTGCAGATAAATGAACATTTGGGTAAATAAAATGGTGATTAATCAGATTCCCCATCTAAGTACAATGAACACCACCATATAATTAAGCCAAAAACTCGTGGCAGAAAGCACCTTAATGAAGCGGGCACTTAGACAGAGAGAATGAATTAAGGCAGCGTTCAGAATTTAAGGAGTGGCTAGAGAGATGGAAGTGATGAGGGGAAGGTCAGAATGAAAATAAGCAGGAGGTAACGTCCGCCCAGCACCGGACTGAGGCTGCTGGAGAGCCTGGTAATTATTAGCTCAGGAAGGCCTGGAGGTGAGTCTCAGCTCTCACAAGTTGTAGGATCTGGGAAAGTCACCTCCTGGTGCCTCAGTTTCCTCAACTGTAAAATGGGAACAATAATATCTACCTCCTCGATTTGTGGGAGGATTACTGAGGTAATGTGAATGAATGACCTTGCACATTAAGTGTTCAATAAATTATCATGGATTGGACAAGCTTTTTTTTTTTTTTTTTTTTTGAGACTGTTGCCTGGGTTGGAGTGCAATGGTGCAATCTTGGCTCACTGCAACTTCCTCCTCCCAGGTTCAAGTGATTCTCTTGCCTCAGCCTCCCGAGTAGCTGGGATTACAGGGGCCCACCACCATGCCTGGCCCAGATGAGCATTTTAAACTCTCCGGTTTAGGCCAGGTGCAGTGGCTCATGCCTGTAATCCCAGCACTTTGGGAGGCTGAGGCACGAGGATCACCTGAGGTCAGGAGTTTGAGACCAGCCTGACCAATAAGATGAAACATGGTCTCTACTAAAAATACAAAAATTAGCGGGGCGCGGTGGCGCGAGCTTGTAGTCCCAGCTACTCGGGAGGCTGAGGCAGGAGAATCGCTTGAACCCACGAGGCTGGGGTTGCAGTAAGCCAAGATCACGCCACTGCACTTCAGCCTGGGCAACAAGAGCGAAACTCTTGTCTCAAAAAAATAAAAATGGGCCGGGCGCGGTGGCTCACTCCTGTAATCCCAGCACTTTGGGAGGCCGAGGCGGGTGGATCACGAGGTCAAGAGATCGAGACCATCCTGGTCAACATGGTGAAACCCCGTCTCTACTAAAAAAATACAAAAATTAGCTGGGCATGGTGGCACGTGCCTGTAGTCCCAGCTACTCGGGAGGCTGAGGCAGGAGAATTGCTTGAACCCAGGAGGCGGAGGT
>PVKV010041815.1:0-11171 GCA_004027835.1 Alouatta palliata
GACAAAGCTTTGTAATAACATAAAAGCTTGTAAAGTTGTGATAGCTCAAATTTTACAAAATACTGAGGGCTTTTGCCTGAGACCTGGATGACCTAGTTGTGTAAGAATGGGGGGTTCCTCTGAGGACTATTGGACTTCTGAGAAGCAAGGTCTAAGTTGTCTCTGTGTGATATGGAGTCACCCTTAAAGCCAGGGACATGGTTGTCTTTAAGCCACAAGAAGGTTCTGGGAAAGGAAGATGAGGTCTCTTCAAATAGGCATGTGGGTCTCCATTTCTGGATTTAGGATCTCTCTGAGAGCAAGCAGGGGGTCACAGAAGAATGCAGAGAAATAAATAATGTGGGTAATACATAGATTTATAGTATCTAGAAGAAAACATCAAGGTGTACATTTA
Source organism: Alouatta palliata (assembly GCA_004027835.1). Classification (NCBI taxonomy): domain Eukaryota; kingdom Metazoa; phylum Chordata; class Mammalia; order Primates; family Atelidae; genus Alouatta; species Alouatta palliata. The sequence goes on from PVKV010041815.1 coordinate 395, forward strand.
AAAAAATCTAGAGTTTTGACAAAGACAACTAAAATATAAGAAACTTTAAAACTCACAGTGCAAATATCAGGACCATGTGGCTTCCTTTCGTTTCTACAAAATAATAAAATAAACATAACACCAAACTTGTGAAGGCACTTCCAGAGAATACACAGGATAGGCACAGCCTTATTACCTGGTTGTTTCCAGAGAATCTTGATTGCACTCCTGCAATAACAGACATTACAGAAAAGGGGAAAGACAGGAATGTTTTTCTGAAGGTAGATGTCAAACTCTGAAAATAAAAATTAGCAATCTAGCATCAGACTTTTTTTTCAGAAAAGAAGAAAAATGGGATTTTATGGGGGGATTTCCATAGGGTTCATGGGGAGAGAATCAGTTGCTTTTTGAGATCACTGTTAAAGAGGTGGGAGAAGAGACAGGCTGCTGGGTTCATGGAAGGGACATTTGGTGACAGAAAAAAAAGAGCTTGGGTGAACATCAGAGGGGGTCCTGTGGCTATGGAGAGGTCTCTCTAAGAAGAGACAGGACTCTGTCCCCTGTCACAGCAGGGTCTAGGGATGGATGTGGAGTTTGTAAATTAGAAACTGAATTTTGATGTGGAAAGAAAGAGAAGGCGCACTCCCAGTGCTGGTGCAGCCACTGCCCATTCTTAGCCAGATCTTACTACAGGCGGCTCTGATCAGTAGTCAAAGAGGCAGTTGGAGTTGCAGACAATTAATCAAACCACCAAAGCACCAGCCCACGTGGCCACTTTTCCAGTTAATTCACAGTAGCTTGCGTATTCAGGTTGGATCAGTGGAAGGGAAGTCACTCTTTGCAGACCCATCTTTTGACAATTACTTTGCACTTTCAGAAGGTCTGAGCAGCCTTGGGAGACAAGCAGACCCTGGGCCCTCAGTGTAGTCACTGGAGGAGATGGTCACTGAGAGGCAGCTGGCAGGGTGAAGGGGGGGGGAGGAAGGTCACAAAGATGACAGCCTTTAAAATAAACTGTCATATTGGGAGGGATGTGAAAGATAGAGGAAGGAGAATTCTTTACAGTGAAGGACCTGTCCTTAACTCAGGCATCTTTTCCAGAGCATCACCTGTGTCCACCCACACACTTCGGGCTAGGAGGACTGGAGAAACACAGTGAGGGGGTCTCTTGGGTCTCTGGCCCAGGGCGTGATGTAGGGGTGTCAGTTGTTCAGGAATCTCTGTCTCTAGGGAACCAAATGCATTTCCCATCCCAGATCCTTCACTCATCAGGGTTGGGATTCTGCACGTCACTTATCATCTCTGAATGTCAGCACCCTCAAGTGCAAAATCTCAGCCACGGCCCCTCCTCTGCCCTCCCTGCAGGGCTGGTGTTCTCTATACGCCGTAAGACATCACGCTCATGTAAAAGCTGAATAGGAAACCATGCTCCACTGCCCCGGAGCCATCCAAGCACCCTCTCCATATTCAGCCACTACTAAGTGTCTAGCTTTTTCCTCCTGGTATGTAGTAAACAGTGAGAGAACACTACTGAACTACCCGTCCTCTTTAAGGTTTTCCTGCATTTAGTGACTTTTTAGCCTCATACTGTGATACTAAGAAGTAGGGCCTATAAGTATTGGTAAAATTGCATTATGACAGTGCAGAGAACTGAGGGCGGGGGGACGGCATGAGCTTGCCAGGTCCACGTGGCTTAGCGGAATTTGGATCCGGCCCCCACTCTGCCCCAGCCCCACACGCAGTCATCCTGCTGTATTTTCTTCTCCAGGAAGGCACTGCCCACACAGTCAGTCTGTGTGTTCACCAAACTCTGTGATCTTCCTGAAACCCAACTTTGATTCAGCGGACTCTGCATGGAAGCCTGTAAAGAACAGGATCGTAAATTTAAACTTGGAACAGATTATCACTATTTTCCCTCTGTCAGCAAGATGTCAACATCCCTCTCTATTGTAAATGCCTTAACTAGCATCTTTTCTGATAGAGGTTTTAAGAAGATACAGCGTGTACTCCACCAGGCATGGGAAGCATCGTGGCTTCTGGGTAAAGAAGCACGTGTACCCACAGGAAGGTACTGCAGAAGTTCATTAAGTAGATTTGAGAATCGTAATTGTGGGGAGTATTCAGTGTTCCACATGTAAGAGGAAACTACGGTGAGAGTAAGCCATATTTTTTAATGTGTCAGAAGTATTGCTAGTCAGTAAGTGTCGCTACAACCACAGAAGTAAATATCCACTTAAACGTCAATTTTGGTTCATGTTTAATGATAGACAGTGTTTCAAGCTAACATCTAGAACTTACCTGGTTGTTAAACATTAGCATATATCTCCCTGAAAGAGTGGTGCTATATTATTATTTTTAAATTCATACATTCCTTTAACTGAAGAGTTTTAAATTGACGTAAAAATTGAGTGTATAGCCGGGCATTGTGGCTCACACCTATAATCCCAGCACTTTAAGAGGCCAAGGCAGGTGGATCACCTGAGTCGGGCGTAGGAGACCACCCTGGCCAACATGGTGAAAGGCCGTCTCTACTGAAAATACCAAAAATTAGCCAGGTGTGGTGGCGGGCACCTGTAATCCCAGCAGCTTAGAAAGCTGAGGCAGGAGAATCGCTTGAACCCAGGAGGTAGAGGTTGCAGTGAGCCAAGATTGTGCCATTGCACTCCAGCCTGGGCAACAAGAGTGAACCTTTGTGAAAAAAAAATTGAGCATGTGATACACAAAGTTCCCGTATTATTCTGTCCCCTCAAGCCCACTTCATAATTTCACCTATTATTATTATTTTTTATTATTTTTTTATTTTTAAGACGGGGTTTCACCATGTTGGTCAGGCTGGTCTTGAACTCCCGACCTCAGGTGATCCACCCGCCTTGGCCTCCAAAGTGCTTGGATTACAGGCGTGAGCCACCGCGCCCGGTCAATTTCACCTATTATTAACATCTTACATTACTGTGGTACATTTGCTAAAAGTAGTGAGAAAATATTGACACATTATTATCTGAAGTCTATCATTTGCATAATGTTTATTCTTTCTGTTATACATTTATATGAAGTATCTATAACGTTATGTTCACCATTATGGTGTCATAAAGAACATGTCCACCTCCCTAAAAATTCCCTCTTCTCACTCATTAATCTCTGTCCTCTTTCTCCAGAAACCTTGGCAACTGTTAATATTTTTACAGTTTCTTCAGTTTGCCTTTTCCAGAATGTCATATAGTTGGAATCATATATTATGTAGCTCTTCCAGATGAATTTATTTCCCTAAATTGATGTATATTTAAGCTTCCTTTATGCCTTTTGTATGCCTTAATGGCATTAAATGGCACATCAGATCACCAAATAATATTGCATTAAATGGATTTTTGTCTTTTTATTCACCTCTTGAAGAATTTGATAGATTTCATGAGAGAAACCATCTGGGTCTGGTGCTTTTTTTTTCGGCATGCTCTTAATGTGAATTCAACTTAATAGACATAAGCTTATTCAGATGATCTAGGTTGCTAGTGTGACCTTGGGAAGATTGTCATTCAAGGAATTAATACATTTCACTGAGGTTATCAAACTGTGGTCATAGAATTGTTCATAATATTCCTCGATTATTCTTTTAATGCCAGCAGTTCAGTAGAGATGGCTCTTCTTTTATTTGTGAAATTGGTAATTTGTGTTGTCTTTTTTTCTTTGTTAGCCTGCATAGATTTTCATTAATTGTAAGGAGCATCCCAAAGAACCAGGTTTTGGTTTTATTGATTTTCTGATGATTTCAGTGTTTTAATTTTACGGACTTCTGTGATGTTATTACCACTTCTCCTTGCTTTACATTGCATTCATTTATTTTCAACACTTTCTTGATTGAAACATAATATTATTGATTTTAGATCTGGTGATTTTTAATATATTGCATCCAATGCTATGAATTTCCCTCTAAGAACTGCTTTTGTTACATCTAGAGAAATTGTCAAGTCATATTTTCATTTAGTGTCATTCAAGGTATTTTTAATTTTGATACTTCTTTTTTGACACGAGTTATTTAAAAGTGCATTGCTAATTTGCAATATCTGGGGATTTTCTGGCTCTCTTACAGTTGTTGATTTTTTGTTGTCAGGTGTGTGTTGCAAAAGCGGTGATCTGTCTCATCTTGCCACCACGCAAGATGACCCAGGATGTGGGCACTCCCTGAGTGAATCTTTGGCAATATGCCAACCTGATGTGGTCTGCCTCCTTATGTAGTCTGAGTTTGCCTTCTGCTTAGAAAGGGCCATTCTCATTCTGGCAGGGAGTTTTCCCAACATTGAGAAGATGACATTCTTACTCCCCAATGCCGCCTGCACCTGTGGACCGTGGTCAGCAGACAGGACAGAGGCCCTCAGTAGACAGAGCTCAGTGGAGTCTCTGACTGAAGTGCATCTTCAGAGTCTTCACCCACTCCCTGTGACCAAGGGCAGGATCTGTGTCCTACAGCAGGAGGAACTGTGTGACCATCCTGATTGGAAATTTGTGAGGGTCACCGTGTTACTCATGGAAGGTCTTTGGAAAGTGTCAGATTACTGTTTGTTAACTGCTTGTTGGTGGCCTGGCCCAGCCACACCCTTTATGAAAACCAGGACCCCTCAGCAGGTGTGGGTGTCTGTGCAGCCTGAGACCCTCATGTGAACAGCCTGGTGGCAGCTGTCTTTTCGCCTTGCCACAGTCAGTGCCTCCTTGTTCCCGGGCACTGCGTTCTCTGCTGGATGCTGGGTGCTACAGCGTGCTCCCACACCACGGTTGTCTACAGCTGGATGTCTCTTCTGGAATCTAGGCGAGGGGGCATCAACAGCAGTTCCGCTGCAGCACTGCCCTGCTTCTTAGCTTGCCTTGCTCTGTCTCAGGCGCCCTCAAAGAGCCCACCGTTTAGGTTCCTCCACATACTCCAAATGTGTGGGGTTTGCCCACTTAGTCTCCATTTAGAAAATGGGAATAGTTGGCTGGTCCGAGTGCAGTGGTGTTTACAACTAACTGATGACAACCAGTTACAGATTTCTTTGTTCCTTCTCCACTCCCACTGCTTTCCTTGACTAGTCTTAAAAAAAAAGAAAGAAAGAAAAAAGAATAAAAAATTAAAAAAAAAAAGAAAAAGAAAATGGGAATAGTTGTGTCTACCTGCAACCTACATGCCAAGGGGGAAAGTTTCTTGTTGAAATCCGAGCAGAAAAATACGACCAATCCTATACCCACTGAAGACATGAATAACTAAAACAATTCTTGATGGACTCTACCTCATATAAATCCCTAGAAGTAATTTCTAAAAAAAAAAAATCAAAGAAGATATAATAGTTTTCTATAAATCAGAATACCCTACATGTACAATTAAATGAAATGGTTAGCATAGTCTTGAAACCAAAACCAGATAAAGTAAATAAAAATCTGTGATATTTAAAAATACTGTAAATTCTGACCAATGGGAGTTAATATCTCAAAATATGAAATGACGGATTAACATTGAAAATGCAATGTTGGAAACAGATTTATAACACTTAGAAAAAATCCACACTGAAACAATGGATCACTCAGCAAGGCATCCACTTGTGCTTTTCATTTGCATTTCCCTAATGACTAATCATGCTGAGCAGCTTTTCCTGTGCGATTGTCTGTCTGTGTATCGTCCTTAGGGAAACAGATGTTCAAGTCTTTTGCCCATTTTTAAGGAGTTGTCTGATTTTTATTTAGTTTGTTGTTGTAGATTTGGGGAGTTTTAAAATGTATTCTAAATTTTAGTCTCTTACAAGATAAATGATTTGTAAATATTTCCCCCTTTGTGTAGAACTTCAGATGCACAAACTTCATTAATTTGTATGAAATCCTCAGCAGCTGGCCCCAAACAGATAAGACTGAAGCAATATTTTAGGAATAGTTGAAAGTATTACCACCACAAGATATCACCATAACCAAATCCTGCAAGCTAAATGTAAGGCACAATGACAGATAAGGAAACAAAGAACCATTTGGTGATGAGTTCACCACGCTTGTTGGAACTGTTTGTACTGCAGGGTTAAAACACACCAACATTCAACCCATGTGTCCTCTCTTGAAATAAACAGTCCTGCATTGGCTGGCCTGAACAAGCACAGATATTCTCCATACTCAATTAATGTGCATGCATGACAAAGAAAAGGAGGTCTGGATGAAAAGATATCATGTGATTAATAATTAACGCTTTAATTAATTTTGAAGGATGTAATTTCAGTATTTCTAATTCTCCCATCAGCAGTTATAACAAAGGATTATTGAATAAATACAAGAGACTGTTTTGCCTAGAATTGAATCCAATCTGTCTATTAAACATTGCTTTTATTCAAGTGCAAAATGCTAAAATACATAACTGCAGTGACAGCCAGTGTGGATCCACAGAGGTAAAAATGGCCTTAGAACAAAAATCCTACAAGCTAATATCGTTTTATTGGGTTTAGAAAAATAGCTGGGTTTCAAACCCCATACCGTGAGCAATGGGACTCTCATCAAATTACAGCGTGTGCTTCAGTACCATTTGTAAACTGACTCATTCCCGTTGCCTTAAGTTGCCATTAGCAAAATGCCAGGGACTCTGTTTCTTGCTCCTCGGCTCCTCGTTCTTGTCTGTCTTTCCATGAGGGAAGATTTTCTAGCAGCAGCTCAAGCTGTGCTGTTGATGAAACACATCCACACACTCAGTTAAGAAGAGCTCCCTGAATAGCTCATGAACAAAGCATCTACAACTAACAGTTGCTCTGTGTCCTTCTAGCCTCTGAGGAGTTCCCAGCTCACGACCGCGGAGGAGATGCGGAGAGGTCGGTCGACATGTGGGTAAGGTTGCCTTGCTTTCCCTGAAATACAGATGTTCCTTTCTTGACATCCTTCTTTTTCAATTAACTTTATATGAGAAAAAATGACAATGTACATTACAGATATTAAATGCAGTTTTCTCAGGGGGTGGAAGAAGTGACTCTTAGCAACTGATATGTAATCCAAAATGGCATTTGTATGTGACAGCTCCAGGTCGTAGACTGCATCCTCGGGGTCCTTGTCCTTGGAAGCAACGTATTCTCCTTGGATTCAGGGTTTTGACTTGCCAACCTACATAGACCTGAGAGATACATAACGTCCAGGAGAAGCCGATGTCCTTTCCAATGTGTATCCCACCCTTGTTTTGGGAACCTTGGAGTTGACCACTTTCTGATCAAGTTTTCAATAGTCACTGAGAGAAACAGAGCCTTGTGCAAACAATCCACAACACGACATACCCCTCACAAAGCTTTGTTTCTGTATTGCAGGTAGAGCCGGTGTTCCCTCTGAGGTGTCACTCTAGTAAGTATTCTGGAATTGCTGTGACAGTGACATCCACTAGTCACAAAGGCTGTGACATCTACTAGTCACTAGGGCTGTGACAGTGACATCCACTAGTCACGAGGGCTGTGACAGTGACATCCACTAGTGCCTCAGCCAGACCCTTGACTCAGCCTCAACCCCTTCCTGTCCCTTCTAACATTTTTCACTGCTGCCCATGCCATGCCTGCGTGAGTCTATGGCCTCCTAGAGGGCCCTTAGATGCCCCTCTCGCCCACTCCCTACTGCTCGGCGCACACCACGCAGCAGCCAGGCTGAGCTTTCACACCGGGCATCATCAGAGCCTGCAGCCCCTGCTTCTACCCTTGGGAGCCCCCCCCAGACCCGCCCATGACAGTGTCCACACATTCCTCACAATCCTAATGGCTGCCACTCCCACCACCCTCTGTCCAGCCCTCGCCTTCCCTTCCAGACTATGCATTCCCCAAATTCACAGTCTCTCTGAGCAGCACTGGAGGGTCAGTCTTTCTTTCCAATGTCTTTGTCCACCCATTAACCACAGGCAGAGCTTTCTGTCTTCTCTCCTGGTCCCTGCTATGCCAGTGCTGCTGTGTGTGCGATGGAGACTCACCTCCTCTCCATCCCGGGCAGGTGTTGGGCCCAGTTCTCCCCTCGATCTTCAGTATTAGAAGCAGTAAGTTGTTGGAAATTCTGGCTGAAGCTGGGAGGCTGAGGCAGGAGGATCTCTTGAGTCCAAGAGTTAGAGGTTGCAGTGAGCACTGATCATACCATTGCACTCCAGCCTGGGAGACTAAGTGAAACCCTGTCTCTAAATACACACACACACACACACACACACACACACACACACATACACATACACACACACACTCTCTCTCTCTCACACTCTCACACACATACACTCACACACATAAATTTTGGTTGAGCAAATGAGAAAGAAACTTGTCTCGAGAGATGGAAACAGGCACAAGGCTTTCTGGTCTCAGAAATGGCCAGAACCCCTGCCAGCCTCCCGTCTCTGCTTCAATCTGCCTTACAGGGGGACAGCATTAATGACTTGATGGGGCCAAGATCCCTTCCCTCATAAACAGGCTGCCGGCTGCCGGCCTTTCCAATGATTGCAAGACCCCAGGCCAACCTTGAGACTTGCCTCCTAGGGAGAGAACATGTTCTTCTTGGTGACCAATTTCCTTGTGACGCCAGCCCAAGTTCAGGGCAGATGCTCAGAGGTGAGTTTTCCTAGGACCCTCCCAGTGGGCCCTCATTCCTCCGCCGGCCCCAGGTGGCCACCTGTGTTTCCATTTCTCCTTGCCAGGTGGCTGAAGGCTCAGCATGCGCTTGGTGTCCCCCAGGCTCTGGGCTACATCATTGTGTGAACCATTTCTTTCAGTCTTTACATATCCCCTGCCTGGTAGGAATTCCTGTGGTCCCCATTTCAGAGACTGAGGCTCAGTGAGGTCGACTCACTTTCTCAAGGCCTCCCAGCCTGTAGGTGACAGGACTCCGAGCTCTGGGCAGCGGTAGTTCCCGTGAGGTGCCCAGGCCCTCCCCATCCTGGTCCTGCCTCTGGGTACTCTCCAGGTTGTTAGTGTGACACCCAGAGCTAGGCACATGCTCAGGGAGGCTCTAGTAGGAAGAGCCAAGGTGGAATATCACCTCCCCTTCTCTGGGCCCAGCCTCTATTAATGCATCCTAAGGCAGCTTGCATTTTTGTGGGCCAACACAACACACTTTTGCTCATGCTGATGAGATGCACTCACCTCCTGAGATGTCAGGAGGAGAATGAGCATTTCTGGATCATTCTTTTCCCCTTGCCTGGAAATGTTTCTGGAATCCTGCATCTGTCACAAAGCACACTCATTTTCTTCTCCAGCTGTGGATTTTATTTGAACTGTTGGAACTCAGGACATAGTCCTGAAAATCTATCTCCATGGTGACATCTATCTTTAAGCAAGTCCAACAGTCCCCTGCTTGCTGGGCTGGAGGGTCATTGTGTAGACACCTGTCCCCTGAGCCCTGGTGGTTGGTCCTAGCAGAGTTGCTGGAGATGTCCCGTGTCCGTTGCTGGAAATGTGCACAAAGGATGTGCTTATTCTTAGTGAACCCACACGATGTCCTTCCCTTTCAGGCGTCTATTTAGTGTTCAGTTTGTAGACTGTTCTGAAATTTGGCTGGACCCGTGGGTCTATATTTTTCAGAATCCGTGCAATCCCTCTGTCTATAACCACACTTCTGACTCTTCCCATGAAATGCCAGGGCTGGGCCGTCATTAATCAGATCTGACAACCTGGCTTCCCCAGAAGACCAGAGTTCTGCCAGCTCCTTTCGGGATCCTGGCACCTGATTTCTCCCACACGTGCACTGTGCTCCTTATAGCAGACACCGCTGAGCCTCCCCACTGGGCCAGGGGGCTAGCTGTGCTGAATTCACAAAATTCCATCTCCCGTATCTCAAGGGCCACCTGCATGGACAGCGCAGCCAAAGTGGCAGGTCCTGTGATGGGACAGAGGCTGTAGCTAGGGGCCCCAGGGCTGCACTTGAGCAGAATCTTTTTGTTTGTTTGTTTGTTTGTTTGAGACAGAGATTTCACTCTTGTCACCCAGACTGGAGTGCAGGCCCGATCTCGGCTCACTGCAACCTCCACCTCCTGAGTTCAAGCTATTCTTCTGCCTCAGCCTCTGGAGTAGCTGGAATTACAGGCGCATGTCACCATGCCCAGCTAATTTTTGTATTTTTAGTAGAGACAGGGTTTCACCATGCTGGCCAGGATGGCCTCGAACTCCTGACCTCAGGTGAGCTGCCCCTTGGCCTCCCAAAGTGCTGGGATTACAGATGTGAGCCACCGTGCCTGGCCTCCCTTTAGCTTTTAGCTAAAAATTTTCAAAAAACTCTAGACAAGCTTAAAGATTAGTACCACGAACACCCATATACCTTGATCTGGGTTTACCAGTTCTTTATTTTACCATCTGGTCACATTTGCTTTCTCTCTCCCTGTCTAGAGTGAACTGGATATATTTAGATTTCAAACAGACCTGTTTGCAAGTAGGTGGCAGACATTCAGACTCTCACCCTTTCAACATTGTCATCAGAACAGGGACCTTCCCCACATAACTACTGTCTTATTGTTTTGCTAAAGAAATCGATCTTTAGGTGCAGTGGCTCACGCCTGTAATCCCAACACTTTGGGAGGCTGAGGAAGGAGGATCACCTGAGCCCAGGAGTTTGAGACCAGCCTGGGCAAGATAGGGAGCTCCCCATGTCTACAAAAAATACTTTTAAAAATTAGCTGGGCATGATGGCAGACACCTATGGTCCCAGCTACTCAGGAGGCCAAGGTGGGAGGATCACTTAAGCCAGGAAGACTGAGGCTGCAGCGAGCCATGAGCATGCCACTGCACTCCAGTCAGGATGACAGAGTAAGACAGAAAGAAAGAAAGAGAAGGAAGGAAGGAAGGAAGGAGGGAGGGAGGGAGGGAGG
>PVKV010041816.1:0-11196 GCA_004027835.1 Alouatta palliata
TTAAGGGAAATGGACAGTCATTGGAGGCTTTGAGCAGAGAAATAACATGGCTTGACATACATTTTAGAAGCATCACTCTGGCTGCTGGGTGGAAAGATTTTAAGACTGCTGTTGGACAAGGATGGAGACCAGTCAGGAGCCAGCTGTGTCTTCAGGTGAAAGATGATGATAGCTTGGATCATGGAAGTAGTGATGGTGTTAAGAAATAGTCAGGATCTGAAGATATTTGGCATTTAGAAGCTATAAGACTTCCTGATGGATGGATGTGGGGTGTGTGCATTGTAAGACACAAAGAATGCCTTCAAGGCTTTGTTCTGAGCAGTTGGTAGAATGCAGTTGTCATGGACTAAATTGAAGAATCTGCTGGAAGAAGACTGTTTCTGTTGTAGCGGGGGCTGAGATCAAATGTTTGGCTTGAGGCATGTTAAGTTGCAGGTGCCTATTAGACATCCAAGTGGAGGTGTTGAGCAGGCAGGTGGATGTGAGAGTCTCAGCCTAGGGGAGAGGCTGGGGCTGGAATATAACGTTGGAAATCACCAATTTGTAGATAGTTTTTTAGATCTTGAGACTGCATGAGATCATAGGGAGTGCATGAAGATAGAGAAGAGAAAAGTCTGTGGAATGCTCCAGTGTCTAGAAGTCAGAAAAATGAGAAGGAACCAGCAGGGGAATCTAGAAAGCATGCTAAAGGCAGGCATGTAATAGCACAGAGCAGGAGCTCAGTTAAACCCAGCCACCACCATCATCACAATCATCCCAATATTTATGGTTAGGCTACTGGAAAAAAATAGTTTTAAGTAAAAATAGCAAGAGTGCAGGAGGATGTACCTCCCCCACATTTTTTTCTGTTTTTCTTCTCTTTCCTCTCTAGCTCCTGGTTACTCATGGTTTCAGACTTCCATCAACTTAATAAAAACAAAACAATACAGTGAAAGCTGAAACATTACCTATTGAGTACAATCTCCACTGTTTGAGTGATGGGTACACTGAAAACCCAGGCTTCACCAGGATGCAGTATATTCATGTAAAAAAAATCTGCACTAAATATATGTTACAAAGAAAAGAAAACAGACAATAAAATAATTCTGAATATGTTAAAGCAGCCAGCTCATAATTCAGTTCAACATATTCCAGCAAAGCCGAGATCTTTGGGTAGTTGGTAGGGTGAGTAATAACTGAATGGGGTCACAATGAGGAGAGTCAGGAGGGCTGAACATGGCTTCCACCTCTTGTCAAAGCCTGGTGTGGCCACAGCTGAATCATTTCATGCCTCCCATCCTTGAGGAGGGTGAGACCACCATTCAGATAGGAAGATGAATCATACTTCTCATCTGGCATCTGTGCCATTTGCTTTTCTGGTTTCCAAGTCATCTGGATCCTATCCTCAATTATCAATGTAAGATAATGGTTTTCTTGTTTTTCTTCAGAGAGTCTCACCTAGAATTCTTGCCCATTTAGTACCCACATGATGTGGTGGGAGAAGTGCCATTTAGGGGTGACTGTGCAAGGTCCCACAACCATCCATCCCTGTAGGCACTCTGAGACCTATGATCTTAGCAGACCAGCAGAAGGCAAATTTCTTGAAACATATTCATTTCTTTTCTTACATAATTACCTTCCTTGGATTGCATTTTAAGAATCATGCCCTTGGCTTTAATTAAACCTGTTAGAAACAGTCATGCAAAGTTCACTTTTACATTTGCAGAAGAACTGTGGTTGCAGACACCATCCTATAGCATTCTGGAAAAGCCCTTTTTTTTTCTTTCCCACTTAACCAGTGTGCTAATGGAAAAGCCTTTTCCAAGTGTGTTTTGTGGAGTACAAATCTGCAGAATACTAATAAAAATTTCATTATGGGCCAGTCGCGATGGCTCACGTCTGTAATCTCAGCACTTTGGGAAGCCGAGATGGGTACATCACCTGAGGTTGGGAGTTTGAGACCAGCCTGGCCAACATGGAAAAACCCCTTCTCTAAAATTTTGTAAAAAAAAAAAAAAAAAATTAGCTGGGCATGGAGGCGGACTCTTGTAATCCCAGCTACTGAGGAGGCTGAGGCAGGAGAGTCACTTGCACCTGGGAGGCAGAGGTTGCAGTGAGCTGAGATCACAACACTGCACACCAGCCTGGACAATAAGAGTAAAACTCCATCTCACCAAACAAACAAACAAACAAAATTTCATCATGGGGAAAGGTTAGAAAGTTTGGGGGAAAAAAACAGATGACTTTCTTGAAGGATGTCTAAGAGGTTTCACTAACACAGCAAAAAACAATGTGGATCCTTGGAAAGGGGATATGCTATGCATCATTTCCCATGCCATTTCATTGACCATAGAATCCTATTTTGAGCTGGATCTCTTGGGATTGTGTTCCACACACCCAGCAGAAGAGCCTCTGGATGCTTCTTGCTCAGTCAGTTTAGCACAATGGGCTGGGCATGAGAGATGCAGAGAGAAGGGTACATATGCCCTTAACAGCCTGGAGCGCTGCAGGTGGCTCATCAGCGCATGGTGGTCTTTGGTGCTAGAGGTCCCAGGAAGCTATGCAGCATCCTGGCTGCATTAGATACTAACTTCTGCTGTTTATGATGTCAGGGGTCCAATTTCAAATCTATCACTCAACACTGTTTTGTAAAAATAGTATACAAAGTTAAATATTAAAAAGAAATTTAATGTTGGGAAAGGAGTTTGGAATTAAGTTTGTTATATCGATGTTTCATGATGGTGATGGGGTGTGGCGCCAATTGTTACTGCAGGTTGCTACCTAGGAATAGCACTGAGGGGCTCCCTACCTCCTCCCCTGCAGAAGAAGTCTCCCCCTTGTCACTTCCAAACACATACATTCCCTAAGTTTCCCATCATTCCCCAAACTTCATTCTCTGAAGCGCCGAGGAAACCCCATAGGAAAAGCTTGCTTCTCCCCTTCACCGGGCAGATCGACCACCATAGGTGTGTGTGCAGACTGCATGCCCTCCTATTGACACAAGATTAATTATTTACAGGCTGGTGACTGCATTTTAAAGTGGGAATTGAAATGTGTTTTGCCAAAGCTTCCAAAGTGGGGAGGAAGAAGGCAGGAAGATGTAGATCAATCGGTGCAATAGCCTGATGGGCAGGGTGTAGCCTTATTATTAAGGCTATGTCTTTAGCCAGGGGAGACAGCAAGAGTCACAATATTGAAAGCACCCTTAAGAGAACCAAACTGGTCAGCTAGAGTGTTTCAGATGGAAGGGGTTTAGCTAGAGTTAGCAGTCCGTGTAGTGAGATGTAGGGGAATGGTTTGTAAGTTCTCTAGCCCTAAATTGGGCTACGTATAATTTTATCACTAGAACTAAATCACTGATATGGTCTGGCTGTGTCCCCGCCCAAATCTCATCTTGAATTGTAACTCCCAAAACTTCCACATGCAGTGGGAGGAACCTGGTGGAAGGTGATTCAGTTATAGTGGTAGGTCTCACCATAGCGAATACGTCTCCCGAGATCCAATGGCTTGATAAGGGGAAACCCATTTCACGTGGCTCTCATTCTCTCTCTTGCCACTGCCATGTGAGATGTGCCTTTCACCTTCCACCATGATTGTGAGTCCTCCCCAGCCATGTGGAACTGTAAGTCCAATAAACCTCTTTCTGTTGTACATTGCTCCATCTCGGGTATGTTCTTTATCAGCAGCATGTAAACAAACCAATTCAATCACTTGAACTCTTAGAGAGTTTTCTATATTCAAGAGGCCTTGGAAAGCCAGGCATGGTGCCTCATCCTTATAATCCCAGAACTCTGGGAGGCTCTGCTGAAGTTGGCTGCAGGGCGGGTACCACTTTTAGAGTTTTATTATTGCAGGGCAGTAAAGGAAACCCCCTTTCAACATTGTCTTGGAGGCTCTTTCTGGGGAAAATAAATGTATGTGTGGCGGGGGAGATGGATGGAGTTAGGGAGAAGGTGAAATTGTCAAACGTGGTGAAGTGAGATACTTACAGAGCTTACTTTGCACTGAGCTGAGCTTTCTCAGGCTCCAGTAATAGCCTGAAGGACAAGTGGTCCTACAAGGCCTCCCCAAGGCTAATGGGGCTGTGTGGAAGCCGATAGCAAAAGATCCAGGCTTGGCGCAGTGGCTCATGCCTGTGATCCTAGTGCTTTGAGAGGCTGAGATGGAAGAATTGCTGGAGGCTAGGAGTTCAAGACCCACCTGGGCAAAACAGTGAGACCGCCATCTCTACCAAAAAAAAAAAAAAAAAAAAAAAGAAAAGAAATTTTTTAAAGCCCGAAAAACAAAGGACTCAGGGAGACGAGGATGGGGCGCCTGAGTCATTGCATTCATGGAGGCCCATCAAGACAGCAGGGAGCAGTCTACTACTGACAGCAGGCAGGCCCTGGCGAGAATCCAGACATCCGTCTTTTCACACGCTCCTCCCTGAGCCAGTTCTTCTTGGTGGAGACCATAGAACTTTACTCACAGCAGGGGCTCAATCATTGCTCACAAAGCAGACAGATTATTGAATACAGCTGAAAATGGCACAGAGGGAAGAAGGACACACGCAGAGACTTTCTGTCTTTGCAATTCTGTCCAAGGCTGTGCCCAAAGCCACTGATGCTGGCTTTATGTTATCCAAAGGGGCAAGCGAGTGACCCTACCCAACCCAGGGATCCTGAAATATTCAGAAGCCCTAATGTTTGTGTGAGGAGAGAGCCAAGCTTCTTTCTGATGGAAGTTCAATTATTCAGTAAGGCTAGAGCTCTCTGGGTGTCTAGAAATGCAGGGGCACACCCGGAGGCCGAGCTCTGTGTTTCTCTGATTGGAGGCCACTTTGCTGCCAGGGGGATGAGCCCAGGGGGTCCTGCCCCAGAGACCACCAGCCACCTGCCCTCTGCTCTGCTCGTGGGTGTCATGGGGCTTCTTCCAAGAGTGCTCATGCCCCTGACAAAACATGCAATTCAAGTGTGATGACAACCTATTTCTTGCTACAGAATGTATTTCTGATTCAAACTAGGGTTTGGTTTGAGGCAGGTGCCTGTCACAAGCACCCCTTTCAGCTGCCGTAAGGGTCTGGCACCAACAGTTGTGTGAATTTAAGATGTCTTTTGTTCCAGCAGAGCTTGTGGTTATCTGTCCAATGTAAACAAAGGTGTACACAGGTATACCCTAGCTGGATCTTTCTCCTTCTCCGGGAAGTGTTGTTCCCAGAAGCATCAAACTGGGGAGACAGACATGTGGTTATTCTTCGAGTCCTGTGGGGGCGGCTATCACACTGAGTTAATCTGGCTGCCCCCCAGCCCATGCAGGGCAATGCAATGGGGAATGCTCCGTCCAGCACGAGTGGCCATGGGGAATGGCTGAGAGTCCTGCTGCATTCTACATGCCTCCTAAGGGAAGGGCTTGTACAAAGACGAGCTCAAGTAGGGTTTTCAGTGGTGGAAATGTGGTTCGGCTCATTCATCCTTTCAAGAAGCATTTACCCTACTGTGTGCCAGGCATATAGGGGTTACAAAATATCTTCAAAGAGTATGTGGTTGTGTGGTGGCGTGTGCCTGTAGTCCCAGCTACTCAGGAGGCTGAGGCAGGAGAATCACTTGAACCTGGGAGGTGGAAGTTGCAGTGAGCTGAGATTGGGCCACTGTACTCCAGCCTGGACGACAGAGTGAGACTCTGTCCCCACGCCCCCCAAAAAAGAGTCTGTGGTTGTAGGAAGGAAGCAGCTGCATACATTGTTTCAAAACACAATGAAAAATACTAGAAAGGGACTGCATGCAGTGACTCATGCCTGTAATCCCAGCACTTTGGGAGGCCAAGGCGGGCGGATCACGAGCTCAGGAGTTTGAGACCAGCCTGACCAACATGGTGAAACCCTGTTTCTACTAAAAATACAAAAATTAGCTGGGCGTGGTGGCGCACACCTGTAATCCCAGCTACTCAGGAGACTGAGGCAGGAGAATTGCTTGCACCTGGGAGGCAGAGGTTGCACTGAGCAGAGATTGTGCCATTACACTCTAGCCTGGGTGACAGAGTGAGACTCTGTCTCAAAAAAAAAAAAAAAAAAAAAAAAAAAAGAAAAAAAAAAAGAAAAAAAAAAAAAAAAAAAAAAAAAAAAAAGAAGAAAGAAAGAAAGAAAGAAAGAAAGAAAGAAAGAAAGAAAAAGAAAAGTACTAGAAAGGAGTTGTGTCATTTTTCATTTATTCACTCGCTTATAACAACTAAAAGGGGTTTAACCCATAGTAGGTCCTGGTGCTCCAAACTTCGCCCACTGACTTTCAAGCTAGACCAAACTGCTTCCCAATGGAAAAAGGCATGGGCAAGGCAAAGGCGGAGGAATTGCAGAAAAAGGGATGAATTCCAACCACTGAGATCACGTTCATGGCAGGCGACTGTGTGGTTTGTGTTCATTCCTCCGGGGGCTGCTGCAGCCTTTCTGGAGAACTGCTCCCTCTCCAGTAGTGTGAGGGCTGCCACCCTCCTCTCCTCTTACTGTGCCTCAGGGTCATCCAGAGGGCATCTTCACCAGCTATAGGGACTCTGCTTCTGGGCTGGGCTTTCAGGCCCATCTTGGGAGGAGAGGGGTGCAGGTGTGCTCCACGCAACTCGGCCTGATCCAGTTCCCAGGTGGAGGCAGGAGGAAGGTCACGTCTCTGAGACACCACACGTTTTGCAGAGTCCTTTAGTCCTAAAGTTTCAGCCCTGGTTCTGGGTGTGTTTCTAAACCTAGGGACCTGACAGTGCCCAGAGAGCCACTGTGATTAGATGGAGTAGCCACTGCCTCCAGCTTCAAGTCAGTTGCTGATAGGATGACATTTGCTAAGTATCGAGGAAGCATCTGTCTTTCTTTCACGGAGAAAGGACTCTGCCTCATCCTCACCACCAGCGGAACAATATTAAGTGCTGAGAGGTCGGGCAGAGCCTCCTCGGGGTCCTAAATTCCAGCATCCTCAAACATAGTGATGAACAAACAGGAAAAGCACGACAGGAAATTCACAATGGAGCCGGAGCTTATGCCCAACAAACAAGGAAAGGTGGGTGACCGCTCTAGCCATCAAGGAAATGCAAGTTATAAATATATGAAGTTTTGCTCAACTCATTGGCAGAAGTTTAAAGAGAATGGTACTGCAGAGGATGTGGATAGATGGGTGTTCTCACCCCTCACCCACTGCTGCTGATGGGGATGCACATTGGTGCAAGCTTTCTGGAGGATAATTTGGTAATTTGTGTATGAGCGGCCTTGAAGTGCTGATACACTTTGAGCCAGCAATTTTAATTTTAGGACTTTATCCTAGGCAATAATCAAATTTATGTACAAGATTTAGGTTTGAGAATATTCATCTTGGTCATTAGTGTAATGGAAAAAAAACTAGAAGCTACCCAAATGTCCCACATAGGGGATTGGTTAAATAACTGATGATACAATTAAAGAATGGAGAACAGTTTATTCATTAAACATGGTTTTCTCGAAGAGTATTTAATGATGGAAGGAAACAGTGAAAAAGCAGAGCACAAAATGCTGGATGAAGTATTTCGATTTTGTTAACATTTGATAATACAAGTACAGAAAAAATTATTAAAATAACAACAGGGATATTATTACAGGGGCATTTTTTTCCTTTTTGTGTTTAAATAGTGAATCACATCTTCTCCCTGAGCCCCAGTTGACTGTTCTGTAAAATGGAACTCATCATGCCTACATCACATGATGCTGAGAAGATCCACTTCAATATTTTTTTTTTTTTTTTTTTTTGAGACGGAGTTTCGCTCTTGTTACCCAGGCTGGAGTGCAATGGCGTGATCTCGGCTCACCGCAACCTCCGCCTCCCGGGTTCAAGCAATTCTCCTGCCCCAGCCTCCCAAGTAGCTGGGACTACAGGCACATGCCACCATGCCCAGCTAATTTTTGTATTTTTAGTAGAGACGGGGTTTCACCATATTGGCCAGGATGGTCTCGATCTCTTGACCTCGTGATCCACCCGCCTTGGCCTCCCAAAGTGCTGGGATTACAGGCGTGAGCCACCGCGCCCGACGCACTTCAATATTTTTAAAGTACCCCGCACAGTGACCAACGCATTATAATTCTCAGTGGATCCTTTGTGATATCATTATCCACAGGTGCCAGTGAGGCACACCTAGTCCAGATATTGATCATAACAATTACTGAAGTCATTCCTCCTCACTTTTTTTTTTTTGAGACTGAGTCTTCCTCTGCCACCCAGGCTGGAGTGCAGTGGTGTGATCTTGACTCACTGCAATCTCTGGCTCCCAGGTTCAAGTGATTCTCCTAACTCAGCCTCCAGAATAGCTGGGATTACAGGCACCCACCACCACACCCAGGTAATTTTTTTGTATTTTTAGTAGAGACGGGGTTTTGCCATGTTGGCCAGGCTGGTCTCGATCTCCTGACCTCAAGTGATCCTCCTATCTTGGCCTCCCAAAATGCTGGGATTACAGGCATGAGTCACTGCACCTGGTCTCTTCCCCACTTTTTACCAAGATAACAAAAGGATTAATTGAAAAAAAAAAAACTAAGTTATTTTTACTAAAGTTCTAGTGTTAACCTTCCATTTTTTTTTTTTTCAAGAATGGCTGAACTTTAAGCCTTGTGTCCTGTGCAGTAATCTCTACTGTTGCCTAGTTCAGAGTTCCCCTCATTCAAAATCCAGGCTTTGTTGGTCTTTCGTATCTCATTCCCCTACTTATCTCAGGTGATTCTATGTTGGGGTGGTGCAAGCTGTGTATTTACTAATTACAGAGATCTCCAGTCCCTGTGGTTAGAGTAGCTCATAACGTGGTTTTAAGTAGTGTTACCTTCAATGACATTGAAATACTGATTTGCCCTTAATGCTCTCTGCAAAACGTCTGTTTGCCTCTTGATTTGGGTTTCCAGATCTCTCCTTTTTTCTCTTTCTTGGGTCTTTCTTTTGTGTCTGATCTGTTGCCTACATTCTCTTGAGGCTAAGATTTATATTCTGAGCATTTAGGTGGGAAAAATAACTTCTAACTCGGGTCAGAGTTGAAAAGGACCCCACCTGCACAAAACTTTTAAAATGAGCAAAATACATGTCTTTTGAGACACTATTAATTAGTCTTTGGCTGGCACAGCCTAGAGTTTTATTAGTTAACTAATTCATACCTATCATCTAAGAATTCTCTGCTAATGAGATCATTCTGGAACTCTGAACGGGTGCCCAGCACAGGTGGTAAGGCTGAGGTAACTGGCAGTCTGTCTTTTTTTATGTACAGTTATGAGGGCATCTTCTTTTCCAAGTTACGCATTCCCAACCCATCTGACTCATTTAGAGGAAAAAACACTTTTACCTGCCAAAGTGATTAGAAAAAGGAACAGCCTACAGAGAAGAGGGCTATGGTGGGGAGGCATTCTCTTATTTATCTAGATATGAGCCTGAGCTCCCCATTCTATCAGACACACAGTCTTATAAAAATGTTATGTAACAAATGCAATGAGCAGCTCCTGGCCAGAGGGCTCACCCAGAGTCTTTGCCCTTGATCACCGAAAGATCAGAAAGCCCCAGTTCTGGAAACAAGATGAGGCCGAGAGGAGCCTCCAGCATCACGACTGGAATTGCACAATCCCATTTGACTCCTGCAAAAGTCCCAGACTCAGATGATTGGGAGCATGCAAGCTGTAGGCTTATGCAGATGAGGGTTTGTGGGCATGGGTGTGTGTTGCAGATGAAAAGTGTCCTAGTGCCAGGCAGCTCTGGTCCAGGAAGCTTGAGCTCCAAGTGGGTGCTCTAGGTTTCTGTAGTGACCCTTTTGATGACAGAATGAGGTGCCTCTCTGACCCTGTCTCTCCTCTCTTAAATGGGGATGATACCTACCAACTTCTTGCCTTCCAGGGATGCTTCGAAGGCTCCGGGAGCTAACAAATGTGAAATGCTTTAAAAATCAGTGGTGCCCACAAGTGGCATTGTTACCCCTGGCAGAAGCTTCTGCTTTCTTAATTCATTTGAGGAAAAACATCCAGCTTCTCTCTGATGCCATCTGCTCGGGAGGTGTTCAGCTGGAAAAGGATTATACAGCTTTTAGCATATAAATGATGTGCAATTTGTTCTGTTTATAAAATTACTTATTCTCAATGTAAGAAATTTAGAAAATACCGAAAAGGTAAAAAAAAGGAAACACATTTCATCCATAATCCCATCATATACAGGTAACTACTTTCAGCGCTTTTGGGGAGTTTGCTTATTTAGCTAGTTAGACAACTAGGTCAGTTAGAACCCCCTGACCTCATGGGAGCAGGTGCTCACTTGTTTTGGGATTCACCCATTTGTGGTGCCCAGGTTCCCAACCTGCTCCTGCATCTCTGACACTGGCTTGCTTTCCCAGGTACAGAGTAAAGTAAAGCTTAAGTTGACTCCATGGCTCGTTCAAGGGCCCTGCTTCCAAGACTGAAGGGTGACCACCTGCCCTTGCGAAATGTTACTAAATATCAGGACCTCAGGTTGGACGGACTGCCGGGAGGGAGAAAATAGTGCCAGGCGAAATACGTTGGCATTTCAAACACAATTGGCTGCTCTACACCCCTTGCAATGGCTTTAGTAACTTCACTGATCCCTGAGATTGAACATCAGGACTATTAAATGCTAATTGAGTTGCAAAGCCTTCCCGAAATGCTCTAAAACTTTCAGGCAGTAAAGAGCTCCTGACTGCATCTGGAGTTGTGCGCTGGGGACCACTCGAGCAACACGCTCTGCCCACCTCTGCTCCTGTTCATCTTCTCCTTCTTGACACAGCACGATTGCTGTACACAACCAGGTGTTTTTCTTTTTAAGCAGAATGTGTATTTGCTGTGGCTGCTGAATCAATGCTTTGGAGTGTGCTGTCTGCTCTCAAACATGCTGGTGCCACAGCCATGAAGCCTGGACACTCTAATATATGTCTGGAGGTCCATCCACTGTGTTTTTTCAGAGATGCTGATTAGGCAATACTGCAGTTTGAAGTTTTCCTGGAGGGAA
This sequence comes from Alouatta palliata, assembly GCA_004027835.1. NCBI lineage: Eukaryota > Metazoa > Chordata > Mammalia > Primates > Atelidae > Alouatta > Alouatta palliata. Next base: position 10,947 of record PVKV010041816.1, read on the forward strand.
CTTCACAGGAATTTACCCAGAATGGATGTGATTCTTTTTTTTCTTTTTTTTAAGATGGAGTTTCACCATGATGGCCAGGCTGGTCTTGAACTCCTGACCTCAGGTGATCCACCCACCTCAGCCTCCCAAAGTGCTAGGATTATAGGCGTGAGCCACTGCGCCCGGCTGATGTGATTCTTTTCTTGTGGTCCAGAAGAAAGATTCTCTGTGAAGCTGTCATTGACATCTCTGCCCCTCCCCATTCTTTGTT
>PVKV010041817.1:0-11167 GCA_004027835.1 Alouatta palliata
ATCCCAGGAATTTGAGACCAGCCTAGGCAACACAGCAAGTGAGACCCTGCTCTTTAAAAAAAAAAAAAAAAAAAAAAAAGATAGCCTAAGTGTTTTATGTTAAAAAGTAGTTTTTAGGCCCAGGCGCAGTGGCTCAGTCCTATAATCTCAGCACTTTGGTAGGCTGAGGCCGGGGCAGATTACTTGAGGCCAGGAATTCAAGACCAGCTTGGCCAACATGGCAAAACCCCATCTCTACTAAAAATGCAAAAATTAGCTGGGCGTAGTGGCAGGGGCTTGTAATCCCAGCTACCCTGGAAGCTGGGGCACAAGAATCTCTTGAGTCTGGGAGGCAGAGGTTGCAGTGAGCTGAGATTGTGCCACTGCACTCCAGCCTGGGAGACAGAGCGAGATTCTGTCAAAAAAAAAAAAAAAAAAAGGCAGTTTTTAGCCAAGGCATTGGGGTCTTTCTCTCAGGATGGGTGACTAAGAAGTCATAAATACTGTATTTGACAGAATAAGAAGCGTTTTCATTATAAAGGAGAACAAGATGCTTAACCCTGGGAATCAAATCATTGACTGAGTCCAGGCTTGATGACTAATATGTACTTAGTACAATGCCTGGATTCAGTTAAGTTCTACAGGCTTTCTAATTGGCCTTAAGAGACAGGCTGCTCAGCACATATATGCTGTCATGTCAGGAGGCGAGACCTGGGCTCACAGAAGAACCAGGATTCCCTCAGATCTGAGCTCTTCATTTTTCAAATGAAGGTTATCTTCAGTGTGTCTGAGACAGCCACAGAGTTACAGGGCTGGGCATCTACCATGTGCCAGTCACTGGAAATAGAGTGGTGAACAGAACATTGAAAAAAATCTCTACATGTGCAGGTCTCTGTTGGACAAATTCCTAAAAGAAATGCTGAGTCAGAGGATTTGAACATCTTGATATTAGCAAATGCTTTCCATAAAAGTTGTACCAGTTACACTTTCCAAAAGTTGTGTGACCTGTTTGCCTGCAGCTGCACCAGCACTGGGTGGTACCAAACCCTGGTCAAACCAGTGGGTGAAAAATGGTCATGAGATTGTTTAGACTTTCAGAACTGCTTGAAGTGGAAAGTTTTGTCTTAACTGATTTATTGTGGCTCTCTAGCAAATACTATCTGTACTACATTGGAATACTTTCATTTAATATTATTTGATTCATTTGTGCATAAAGACAGTGACTTACAGGCATACTTGGAAGTGCTTTGTTTTGAATATTTATGATCTTGGAAAATGGTCAGTTTTACTTTATAATGAAGAATAATTGATACCTTATTTTCTGTTGGTTTTTGTTGCCATCACCGCTAGTAAAATGTACAAGTGAATAAAACTTAGATGAGAACTGGTTAAGAATTTCTGTATTTTGGGATAGGCAAAATATTTAGGTTTCTTTGGTACAGAGCTTGCTTGTCTGTATGCCTGATCAAAGACTGTAAGAAGAAGATATCATTGGCTTTATGTTTACATTAATGTTTTATATTAAACTATGTGTTTTTAACTAGCCCTTATAATGCAAGTGAATTTTTTTTTTGTTAACTTGTAAAGTAGTAACAGGTTAATATTTATTAAACCTCTATATGCCAGTTGCCAAGGATGTAAGAATATGACAAGGTGTCTGACCTCAAAGGAGCAGAGTCTGGGGGAAGACTTGACATATAAACATGTAATATTAATAAAAGCATTGCACAGTAATTGGGGAACATGAAGGAAGAGAAACTGTTTAAAGAAAAGATAGAAATAACTGGTCAAGGCAGACATGAAGTAGTGTTCTGATTAGTTTTAAAGGAAATGTAGGTGTTTTACATGTTGGTGGATAGGTCAGAAAGTGCAGAGGGGTGTGTGTGTGTGTGAATGTGCACGGTGTCTCTGGAGAGCTTGAACTAGTTCTGTGTGACCTGAGGTATAGGTCAGGCCGTGAGACTGATAAAAGGGAGAGAAGGCATACTGTAAAGACTTTATATACTGTGCTGAGTTTATATACTGTGCTGAGTGCTAAGTTGCGAAATGATCAGACTTACATTCTAGCCAAAACGAGTCAGATGAGTATAGAGGATTCTTTGGTGGAAAGGCTGCATGTCAGAAGATCAAGTGGATAATTATTTCAGCTGTCCAGGAAGAGATGATGAGGGTCACAGTCAAGGAAGTGGCATTATTTCCATGAACTGAGATTACTTCTAATCTTCTGGAACACAGTACATTTTTAGTAGCATGAATGAAATGAAGGGTTGGAAGGTAAGAATTTCAGGCCAGGAATGGTGGCTTACACCTGTAGTCCCAGCACTTTGAGGCTGAGGTGGGAGGATAGCTTGAGTCTGTGAGTTCGAGACCAGCCTGGGTGACATAGTGAAACCCTGTCTCTACTAAAAATACTATACAAAAATTAGCTGGGTGTGGTGGTGCATGCCTGTAGACCCAGCTACTCGGGAGGCTGGGATGGGAGGATCACTTGGGCCCAAAATGTGGAGGTTGCAGTGAGCTGAGATCGGGCCACTGAACTCCAGCCTGGGCAACAGTAAGACCCTGTCTAAAAAAAAAAGGTAAGTATTTTAGAAGACGGTTTTACATGGAGGATTTCTGGTATTCTTATTAATGTCTGGTAATGTACTTCTCTCTTTTTTTTTTTTTTAAGGCAGAGTCTTGCTTTCTCACCCAGGCTGGAGTGCAGTGGCATGATCTCAGCTCACAGCAACCTTTGCCTCCCAGGTTAAAGCAGTCCTCCTGCCTTGGCCTCCCGAATAGCTGGGATTACAGGCGCCTGCTACCATGCCCAGCTAATTTTTGTATTTTTAGTAGAGGGGGGTTTCAGCAGGTTGGCCAGGCTGATCCCAAACTCCTGACCTCAAATGATCCACCCCATTAGCCTCCTAAAGTGCTGGGATTACAGGTGCGAGCCACCGCACCTAGCCAACTTATTTACCATTATACATTTTATTACCATTTCTTTTCATCAGGGTGAAGTTGTAACAAGGGTACTTCCTATATTCACTGTATAACAAATGTTTGATAAATGCATGTGGAATACTTGTTTGGAGGTAGCTGTATAAATGGTATCATGGGTTTTCAACTATCTGAGTTAACACTGAGTCTTTCTGGTGTTGCTGCACAGGATGTGATGGTGGCAGGTGGGATGGAGAGCATGTCCAATGTTCCATATGTGATGAACAGAGGAGCAACACCCTATGGCGGGGTAAAGCTTGAAGATTTGATCGTAAAAGACGGGCTGACTGATGTCTACAATAAAATTCATATGGTAAATGGGATTTTTAGTGGATAAATGCTATCTAATGTCCAGTACTGTTTGATTTTTCTTATTGTATATACTTTACATACTGAACTGAAAGATGGGCTCTGTAACTGTTGATTTTAGCCGTGTGCTTTAGGAAAATATTTTTGTATGCCTATTGTATTGGCATGGCTCAGTCATTAAAGAAATTGTCCCACATTTAAATAGAGTATTTTCTGGAGGCGGGTGGATCACGAGGTCAAGAGATCGAGACCATCCTGGTCAACATGGTGAAACCCCATCTCTACTTAAAAAAAAAAAAAAAAATAGAGTATTTTCTGATGCTCAGCTAGCAACTCCTGGGCTAATTCAAGTATTTGAAGATAAGACATGAGTGGGCCGGGCTTGGTGGCTCATGCCTGTAATCCCAGCACTCTGGGAGGCTGAGGCAGGCGGATCACCTGAGGTCAGGAGTTGGAGACCAGTTTGGCCAACATGGTGAAACCCCGTCTCTACTAAAAATACAAAAAAATTAGCCAGGCATTGAGGTGTGCGCCTGTAATCCCAGCTACTGGGGAAGCTGAAGCAGGAGAATCACTTGAACCTGGGAGGCGGAGGTTGCAATGAGCCAAGATTGCACCACAGCATTCCAGCCTGGATGAGAAGAGCAAAACTTTGTCTCAAAAAAAGACATGAGTGAAAAGTTACCTAGAATAGAAAGAAATGTATTTTAAGAAACTAAATTGAACTACTAACCACTATTTTATAAGTTATTCAAAGTTAATAGATATTTCCTAGATTATGCAACGTTAACTAGCTTTAAAATATTTCAACTTTTTATCAGGGCAACTGTGCTGAGAATACAGCAAAGAAGCTGAATATTGCTCGAGATGAACAGGACACTTACGCTATTAACTCTTACACCAGAAGTAAAGCAGCATGGGAAGCTGGGAAATTTGCAGATGAAGTTATTCCTGTCACAGTTACAGTAAAAGGTAGAGAGATAATGTTCCAAAAAAGATGAATAGATTTTTCATGTTGCTGAATGTTTTATGCTTCAGTTTAAAATTAGGACATTGTTATCTTTGTTCATTTCAACTGAGGACACTGCTTATGGTTAATAAAGTGAGGAGTTGCCAGTTCAGAGAGAACATAAATCACCCAACTTAATGTCACATTTCAATCCATTTATAAGATCTCTAAGAATATTATTTTACATTTGAGAACTGTATTTATTATAACTCATTTTCCTGTCAGTGACAGGCAACATGATATTTTAAGTTGAATAGGGGTTTACTACAAGGTTACTGGGAGTGCCTCCAACTGAAGGATGAACAGCAGCAACCCTTCAGCTCTGGGAACTTCAGGGATTGGAAACGGATATTCAGTACTACTAGGACATGCTCTCTTGGCTTCTCATACCTGCAGGGTTTTGTGCTTTATTCTCTCAGCCTTTCTCAAGTTGGTGCCTCCACCTATAGGGTCACATATATAGGGTTCTCAAGGAGGAGAGAGACTTTCTCACCAGTTCCAGCAGAATAAATCCATAGTATAGACTCATTAACTTGCTTTAGGTTACAGTTCTATTCCAGGAGTGATTACTGTCCTCGAGATGCTAGAATATTAAGAGCTTAGCCAGTATAGGCCGGATAGCTACCTCTGGGGTCAGGAGAGTAGGGTCTGTGATCATAGAAGGGAGTTGAGGGAGAAGACAATGGGATGTGGAGGTGTATAAGATTTAAATTTTGCAGCCAGGTGCAGTGGCTCACACCTGTAATCCCAACACTTTGGGGGGCTGAGGTGGGAGGATCACTTGAGCCCAGGAGTTTGAGACCAGCTTGGGCAACAAAGTGAGACTTGGCCTCCACAAAAAAAATAAAAAATTATTGGCTGTGATGGTTCACACCTGTAGTCCCAGCTACGTGGGAGGCTGAGGTGGGAGGATCACTTGGACCTGGAGACATAAACTGTGATGATGCCACAGAACTGCAGCCTAAGCGACAGAGGGACACCCTGTCTCCAAAAAAAAAAAGAAAAAAAAATTTGTTAAGCTACTTAATAAGCTTCTCTTTAAGACAGTAACATAATAGAGTTTATAGACAGTAGACTCTAGATGAGTGTTTACTTGGGATGGTTTAAGGGAGGCAGGGATACAGAGGGAGGCACAGAATACTGGGCACCATGTACGACAGTTGTTTGCTGAATGACTACTTGTTTTGAGTGGTTTTTCTTAAAATATTTTTATTTTAGGTAAACCAGATGTAGTGGTGAAAGAAGATGAAGAATACAAACGTGTTGATTTTAGCAAAGTTCCAAAGCTGAAGACAGTTTTCCAGAAAGAAAATGGTTAGTGTTAAGAAATGAAGCATAAGAAAAAAATTGAGCCAGTATACCATATCTAATTTCTTAGAATTGCCTAAGGATTTTTAAAAAGTAATTGTAGAAAACATCTAGATGTTATTTAGCATTTTCAATATAGCAGACTCAAGCAAAATTAATTGAAAGTTTATTGACAGTTTATACATTCAATATATAAATCCCAGGGAAGAGATGTATAACTTGACTATAGAATTCAGTTTTTCATATGTTGCAGTCTACGGTAGGGTCTTCATTGGCATTGAAAAAAATATATTTATTGATATAATTTGTATACCATAAATTATCCTGTTTAAAGTGGTTCAGTAGTTTTTAGTATTCATTGATATTTAACTCCAGGTGTTCTAGATGACACATACCTGATTTGAAAAATGCAGTGAGTATCTGCTATATTATATGGAATGAGGAAAGTTAGACCCTGGAGACAAAATTAGTAACTAGTCCCTATCTTTCAAGAGTTGTAGACCAGCATTTACCCACTGCCATCATGTATGTTTCTGATCTTTGAGAAAATGGTTAGTGAACAGGCATTTTACATTGTGTTGCTGTTAGCTATGCACATGTTTCCTGAGGGCAGGAATTGTCTCCACCCATATTTGTAATTTCTTTAAACATTTAGCAGCCCAGACAGTAGGTATTTGTTAAATTGAACCAAATGTATTTATTGTGAAGGAATGTTTTGACTTCATGCTCATTTTTGCTTTCAGGCACAGTAACGGCTGCCAATGCCAGTACACTGAATGACGGAGCAGCTGCTGTGGTTCTGATGACTGCAGATGCAGCCAAGAGGCTCAATGTTAAACCACTGGCAAGAATAGTAGGTAAGGCCTGGCGAGGTGGCTCACACCTGTAATCCTAGCACTTTGAGAGGCTGAGGTCAGGAGGATTGCTTGAGCAGTGGAGTTCAAAACCAGCCTGGGCAATATAGAAACTTTGTATATACAAACAGTTAAAAAATTAGCTGAGCATGGTGGCATGTGCCTATAGACCCAGCTACTTGGGAGGCTGAGGCAGGACAATGCCTTGAGCCTAGGAGTTTGAGGTTGAAGTAAGCTGAGATTGTGCCACTGCACTCCAGCCTGGGTGACAGAGTGAGACCCTCTCTTAAAAAAAGTTTCTAAACATCTGTAAGCTCTTCCTGAAATTGAGTTTCCTTGTTAGATATAGCCAACTCCAGTATTATATATTACTCTCTATAGGTTGTACTTTGTGGCAGAATGTAATTGATACATCAATTGTGATAGAAGTGCCTTTAATATTTTCATTATACTTTATATATTAAGCTTTAAGAGCTGGGCACAGTGGCTCATGCCTATAATCCCAGCATTTTGGAAGGCTGAGGCAGAATTGCTTGAGGCCAGGAGTTTGAGACCAGCCTGGGCAATATAGTGAGACCCCATCTCTGAAAGAAAAATACTAGCCAGGTGTGGTGGCATGCCTGTAGTCCCAGCTACCTAAGAGGCTAAGGCTGACGATCGTTTGAGCCCAAGATGTCAAAGTACCATTGCACTCCGGCCTAGGCAACAGAGCAAGACCTTGTCTTTTTTTTTTTTATTAAGCTTCAAAAATTTTTCCTGTCCTATGTAAGTAGAAGAAAATAAAGTACATGCGTTTTCTTAGAGAGGCAGCTGTGTAGGAAAAAAGGAATATGGGATTAAGAATGTAGAAATATCAAATTTAGATGTGTGGCTTTTTAATTTTTATTAACTCGGTAGCATTGGGCAAGTTCTCAATGTCCTTAAGCTGATTTTTAGCTGCAAAACTGCCTTCTTTCTACGGACTTAAATGGATGCTATTTATAAGTTACTTTATAAAAAGCCTTGTAACTTCATTTTTTCTTAGCTTAGATCATGGTTTCTTACCCTCAGCAGTGCTGACATTCTGCACTGAGTAAGTCTTTGTTGTAGGGCTGTTCTGTGCATTGCAGATGTTTAGCAGCATCCTTAGCCTCTGCTCAGGAGCATCTGAACTATTCTGGCAACCAAAAATATCTCTAGATGGTGCCAATCAATGTTCCTAGAGACAAATTTCCCCAGACTCCCTCCCAATGAAAATCAGTGTCTTGGATTTCTGGACTACTTTATAAAGTGCAGAATCTTCGAAAAGGAAGAAATAGATTTACATATATTAAAGTGGTTAGGAAATGTGCATTTAATGGGTTAAACTTGGCTTTTGCATATTCTATAAGGCAAAAGAAGATTTTAACAACCCCCCCCTTTTTTTTAAACAGCATTTGCTGATGCGGCTGTAGAACCTATTGATTTTCCAATCGCTCCTGCATATGCTGTACCTATGGTGAGAACAAAGGGAGGGATGATACTCCATTTGCCAACTACTGCTTTGCTTTATACCAAGGTTGCAGTTTTTAGATTTTAAATGTTATCTGCCAAAGCAGAGAGATAGCTTGGTTTCAAATCTTCCCATGTCTCCTCCTGAAAAGAGTTAAAGCAACAAGGATAACAAAACAAAACAAAAAATAAGAACAGCCCACCAACTACATCTTCAGTAGAACAGGTAAAACTACATATCTGAATTACTTGTAAGTATGATACTGAACTCACACACCTGGTGTGGTAACCACAAAGGGGAGGGAGGTTGGGCAAAGAAAAGGGAATGCTGGCTGATGGTTCCAGATCTAGAATGGAAAGCAACTGGTCACTCCCCAGAAGGAGAGGCCTCCACTCTGAAAGGGAACAGCTGGCAGCAGGTCTTCACAGCAAATAGTACAACTAGAGACAGAAAACCTACATATTCCAAACTGTCAGTAAGTGCTATCAAAGAAATAACCAAGTCTCAGTGGGAAGTTGCTAAGCAGTCACAGGAAAAGAAAGGTTTAGGGGTAGAGGGTTCTTTGAAGTCTTAAGGAAAGTGAATGCATCATGTGATAAACGGTTCTGGATTCTGAAGGCACAGTCATTCTGAGAGCTACAGATGTGGCTATATATGGGTACCATATTTTTTGTTGTTGGAACAGAGGAAACTATTTGAACTGTACAGGCTAAAAAGCTACCTTAGCCCACTAGCAGAAGAGAGGAAGGTGGAGGAAGAGTTCCATGTTAATTTTGTTACTGCTCACAACAATCAAATTTCTTCTGTAAAGAAAAAGGGCACTCACTAGCAATGTTTTAAGAGGTATTATCATAGGAATAATCACTGGCACAAAAACAGCTTCCTCCATAGCTGAGGAACTACTGAAACAAAATAGATCATACAATGTAATATTTTTAAAGGACTTACAATGAAACTGCAACAAATGTAAATATCTGTGCTCCTGAGAACCCTACAGTAACTTTTATAAACCAGAAACTGCAGGGGATGCATTAATATTATGAATAGTAGAAACTTAGAAACCTCTTTTATAATAGTCAAGAACATAGAACTGGCTGGGTGCAGTGGCTCTTGCCTGTAATCCCAGCACTTTGGGAGGCCGAGGCAGGCAGAGTGCTTGAGCCTGGGAGGTCAAGGCTAGAGTGAGCCCTGATTGAGCCATTCCACTTCGGCCAGGGTGACACAAGACCCTGTCTCCAAGCAACAACAAAAATACAGAACTAAGCAACACAGAATCAGTAAAGCAGAGTTTAAGATTATATAAAGCATTATGTACCCCTAAATAGAAAATGCACCTTTTCAAGTATCTGTGGAAAGAAAGTCAAATTTTCAGTCCCCTATCTTATGTCAAAACAGACATAAAACAATGCCAACAAAATTCTTTGGTTATAATGGAATAGAATGAGCAACTAAGAATCTGAAAATAGGCCAGGCACGGTGGCTTATGCCTGTAATCCCAGCACTTTGGGAGGACAGGGCGGGCAGATCACCTAAGGTCAGGAGTTCAAGACCAGCCCAGCCAACATGGTGAAACCCTATCTCTACTAAAAATACAAAAATTAGCCGGGTATGGTGGTTCGTGTCTGTAATTGCAGCTACTCAGGAGGCTGAGACAGGAGAATTGCTTGAACCGGGGAGGCAGAGGTGTACTCCAACCTGGGAGACAGAGTGAGACTGTCTAAAAAATAAATAAATCCGAAAACTGAGATCCTTCCATCTGAAACCAAGAACTTCCGTATTAAAATAACTGACACCAAATTGTAGAATTTCAAGGAAATGATGACAGTGATTGCTTATTATTTGAACATCATCTGTCTTTTAAAAAATCTTAGGTTCTTAAAGATGCGGGATTGAAAAAAGAAGATATTGCAATGTGGGAAGTAAATGAAGCTTTTAGTCTGGTTGTACTAGCAAACATTAGAATGTTGGAGATTGATCCCCAAAAAGTGAATATCAATGGAGGAGCTGTTTCTCTGGGGCATCCAATTGGGTAGGTAAAATCATAAAACTGTACCTAGGTTAATAGCTGCCTTTGTGTTTCTAAACTTAAAATTGCTTCATAATTCCTATTCTTAAGTTTTCCTTCCTACCCATCTTTCACAAGGCAAAAACCATTTCTGATAGATGGTATCCAATACTGAACAGAGATGTGTCACGTCTGTTGTTTGAAACCCAATAATGTTTAAAGCTGAAGAAGAAAAAGAGTACATTTAGACTTTTTTCCCCCTTTTCTTCCTTTTTCCTATTTATTTCATTAGCTTTAGGGTACAGTGAGTTACATGGATGAATTTACAGTGGTGGAGGCTGATTTCAGTGCACGTGTCCCCCAAGTAGTGTACACTGTACCCGATACATAGTTTATTCCACATCCTCTTTCCATCCTCCATTATGCTGTTCTGTACTTTAAAAGATCTGTGACCGTTCCTGAAACAAGTCCTTCAAGTTTTAGAATAGTAGTAGTTAATTCAGCAAGTAGTAGTAGCTGGGAAGGTTTTCAAGAAGTTAAACTGGAATAGAAACATTTTTGGTTTGTCATAAATTCTGTACTTCATTAAAGAAGTAAATGTTTTTTTTTTTTCAAATTTTACTTTAGGTGTATACTATATCCAGCATTTCTCCCCATGTTATGTTTTTTTTTTTTCAAATTTTACTTTAGGTGTATACTATATCCAGCATTTCTCCCCATGTTATCCCTCCCCTACCCCCACCCCCACAACTATCCCAGTGTGTGATGCTTCTCTCCCTGAGTCCACCGGTTCTCACTGTTTAACACCCACCTAAATGCTTTCTTAATCTTAGGATGTCTGGAGCCAGGATTGTCATTCATTTGGCTCATGCCTTGAAGCAAGGAGAATATGGTCTTGCCAGTATTTGCAATGGAGGAGGAGGTGCTTCTGCCATGCTAATTCAGAAACTGTAGACAACCTTGGCCATCTGAGACAACTCTATGTGACCAGAAGGCCTGCCATAATCAGTGTGACTACTTTGGGTCAGCTTATATTCAGACAAACTGTTTCATTTTTTATTATTTTCTATGTTAACTTTTAAAAATTAAAATGATGAAATCGTAAAACCTCTTGAAATTAAAATTTTTTCTTCTGCTTTTTTGGGTAATCTTTAAATGTTTGACATACTTTTGCATTCTGAATCTATTTTTATAGAAATGTAGAAATATCAGTAAGTTTCTAGAAGAGAAAGTTTCGAGAGAGAGAGAGAGAG
>PVKV010041818.1:0-11171 GCA_004027835.1 Alouatta palliata
GCAGGAACCAGGCAGAGCCGGTGCTCTGAGGTCTCTGCTAACCATGCCTAGTGGCTCTTCCTGAGACGTGGGTGTGGCTGGGCCACGGGTCGTGGTGCCCACCCAGGCAGTTGCAGACCCTCATCCTTCAGCAGAGGACATGCTGGACCTGGGGCCGGGGCAGAGGACTGTGTTCTGAGAGGGCAAAACCCTCACGTCTTTAGAACATGGACTCGGGCCTGGAGCTGGCCTGGGCCCACTGCTGACCTGAGTGGCAGTGTTTTCGGGTAGGGTTGGCCTAGATGGGCTCTTGGCCTCTGTGGTTCCCTGCCAGCGTGGGAAGGAGCAAGGCCCCCAAGCCTGGCAAACATGCCTGTGTCTCGGGTTGGGAAGTCCCATCCCCAGCGCCTCACGGCACACCTAGCAGCCATCACCAACTGTCCCGAGCCCCGGACCAGCAGCCCTGCCCATCCTGGCCCAGGCAGGTGGAGACAAGTGGGGAGCAGGGTCACCTGCTGCCAGCTCAAGGCTCTGCGCCACGAGGGAGCCCCAGGGCCCATGCTGAGCCCCGAGGAAGGAACAAGCCTGGGAACCCCAGCTTTCAGGGCAACTGGAATTGGAGAGGTGTTTCCACGGAGCCTGGCCGGGGCCCGCCCCTGTAACACGCCCAGCGTCCGAACTCCTGCAAGAAGCTGAGGCCAAGGAGGTCATAACTTTCCCAGACCCCATGGCCAGATGTCCAGGCGTGGCTGAGCCTGCAGGGACCACCCAAGTCCGCGTGCAGGGCCCTCAGCCCCCACAGCCGGTCCCATGAGGCTCAGGCGTGTTCAGGGAGCACGAGTCTACCGTGTGCAGGGGCCACCGGGGCCGGGTGAGGGGCTGGGGCGGCGTCCTGCTCAGCTGCTCAGCAGCGTGTGTTTGCAGGGGCTCCCCGCGTGGCCGCCTCCCTCTTCCTGGGAACCTTCTTCATCAGCTCCGGCCTCATCCTCTCCGTAGCTGGGTTCTTCTACCTCAAGCGCTCCAGTAAACTCCCCAGGGTCTTTTACCGAAGAAGCAAAGGTATCTCATGGAGCGGCGCACGTCCCACGTCCCATGTCCCACGGGAGGGCGCAGGGTGGGCGGGGCCGGACATGGGGATGGGCCTGGGACTGTGAGAGGCTGGGAGGGCGAAGAGTGGGCAGGTCTGGACGTGGGGATGAGCCTGGGACACAGTCCAGGAGGGCTCAGGGCCTGTCATGGGGCTTTTGGGTCCCGTTGTGAGAAGAGCAGTCACTTCCCAGAAACACCCTTGTGTGGATTTGAGGGGTCCCTCCGTGAAGGCGTGGACTCTGCTCGAAGCACCAGGGGACCTCCCTGGGGTCCCTTAGGGCACCACTAGGGGAGGGGAGCGGGGCCAGGTGGCTCTCGGCAGCTTGGACATGTGGGCTCCTCTGGCAGCCACGGCCCCTCCCTCCCCTCTCCTGGGGTCAGGGCTGGCTGGGCTGGTGCAGGGCCCACACCCCAGCCTACGCCATGCCTCCACAGGGTCACCCCTGGCCTGGACTCAACCCCTCCTGCTGGAGAGGCAGGGTTGTGACTGCAGCGCCCTCAGGCGGGGGTGGGCTGTCAGCAGGGTCCCTGGCACCTGCCCTCATTGTCCCTGCCAGGGAGGGTCCAGTCGGCGGGTCAGACCCCAAGGTGAGCCTGTCACCAGACTGTCATGGCCAGAGCTAGGGCCTCCTCCAGGCCCCTGGGCTGCCCCGCCGGCTACAGTGAGACCCCTGGCCACCCCCTCAGCCAGCGCTGGTCGCCTTTTTGGGCTGTTGTGTCTCTTGGGTCCTGGGAGTTGGAGGCTGGGGCCCCTGCCACTCTTGGGTTCCCAGGGCCCAGCCTCCAATCAGGGGCTGCCTCGCAGCTGCGCACCGAGAGACCCCACACGTCCCGGCCTGCTCAGCATCTCTGCCTACGGGCACCCTGGAGCAGGAGATGGCTCAGGGCTTGGAGCGCCCTGGTGGCCAAGAGACAAGGAGCAGCCAGGTTGGCCATGATGCCACGGCACCCTCACCATGGTGGCAAACGCCCATGCCCTGGGGCCGAAAGCCACCTTGTGCCTGAGGCTCCTCCTGGGAGGGTGGGAGGGAGCCCTTCCCCTGGGGCCTGGAGTCTAGAGAAACACTTCTCATGAGAGTGGCTTGTCCCCTCCACTGAGGTGGGAAGGTGGGTCCTGGGAGGGGAGTCTCACCTAGGGGGCTAGGGAGGCCCCCTCACCCCTGAGTGCCCTGGAAGAATGTGGCAGGGTGGTCGGCCAGGCTGACAGCACAGCAGGGAGAGCGGGGTGGGACCAGCCTGACCCTCGGCCCTCACCTCGAGGGCCTCTGCTTCCTCTGGACATGGCACCGGGCTGAGGCAGCCCCTGGGCTCCAGGTGACCCCCGCTTTCTGCCCCACAGCCCCGGCCCTGCAGCCTGGCGAAGCCGTAAGTAACCTGAGTCATCCGGGCTGAGCGTCCCCGGCCGTGGGTGCCTGTGCCGGGCCATCCACATCCTCACTCTGCCTTTCTCTCCTTTTCAAGGCTGCAATGATCCCCCCGCCACAGCCCTCAGGTAACACAGCGTCACGTGCCCCATGGGGCTTCCCGTCCCTGCGCCAGACCCAGGATGCTCTGTGGGTCTGTCCCCAAACACGCCGGGTCTGGACCTCGGCCGCCCCCGCCCGGGTCCCCAGGAGACCCACCCACGGGGCAGGGCCAGGGCCGGATTTGGCCGGTGCCCCCTGCCCACCTGTGGGAAGAAAGTTGCCCAGGTGCCACGGCAGGAGACTGAAGGCACGATCTGTCCCAGCATAATAAATAACTGATTACTTATAGCAATGACACCAGATAGAAACTCGATTCAGACACATAACAATTACACAGTCTGAGGACATCGTTATTCTCTGTTAATCTGCTTTAGTGTAGGAACTCTAGTCTTGCGGTAGAGATCTATTAGGTGTCATTGCCGTGACTAAGTGATCGCTTACCTATTACGCCCTTCAGTCTCCTGCCTGGCACCTGGGCAGCTTTCTTCCCACACTCGCCCCCCCTTAATCCCTGCGACTTCCATGCCCTTTCCCGTTCTGAGACGTGGGTCTGCAGGAAAGGAGGACCCACCACAGGGCAGACCCCCAATGCCTGCCCCTCCTCCAAGTCCCAGCTCCCCCCGAGGACAGGTGCAGCCGGCCTCTGCCAGGCCCTCCTCAGCAGCTGAGAGCAGCCACCTTCAGCGACGCCGGGTCAGGCGCACCCAGGGGTCAGCCCGGTTAGGACCCATTTTATAGGCGAGGCCACAGGCACAGAGAGGCTGAGTGACTGCAGCCCCGCAGCCCCAAGACTGACAGGGCTCACCCGGCTCCATCCCCCTGTGCAGAGGCCTCTCACGGAGACAGGTGACAGTGTCCTTAGGGGACAGACAGTTCTTTGATCAAGGCTGGACCTGCCCCATCCCTAAAGCAGCCCTGTCTGCAAATGTCCAGCCGACCTCACAGTGCCCGAGCGCCCTGTGGCTGCAGCTTCAACAGACCTTCAACCTGACAGGTCGCAGAGTTCAGAACTCCAGAGCCACTGGCAGGCAGGCCACGGCCCTCCGGAGGCTCCCGGGGAGGACCCTGCTGCCTCCCCAGCCCTGCCGGCTCAGACATCCGTGGTTGTGCCCTCGTCGCCCGTCTCCGCCCCCCGGTCCCACGGCGTCTCCCCTGAGTCTGCCTCTCCTCTCTCCGCCTCCCTCTCCAGAGGGCGCTGGGCATGCATTTAGGGCCCGCCCTGCCTCCCTGGGCGGTCCCACCTGAGATCCTGACGTAACCCCGCCTGCAAAGACCCTTCTCATAAGGCCACATTCAAGGTTTCGGGGCCTGGTTGTCTTTTGGGGGCATCCCCAGCCCCTGAAGTGTGTGAGGGTGTGGGGCCCACACCTCTGCCTTCAGGGGTAGGCTGACCCTCGTCCAGGCCCCGGTGCCCAGGTGCAAATGAGAGGACGCAGCCGGGCAGGAGCTCTGAGGGTGCCTTAGGGCAGGGGCATCCGGGTTCCTGCCTGGTCAGAGCCAGCAGCCCTGGCTGCCAGTGCCATGGCCGTTCCTGAGAGCCTCTGGTGAGGGCTGAGGCCTGCACTGACCCGCTGTCCAGGTCCGTCTGACCCCGCCTGTCTCCGACCCCGTTTCAGTACGGAAGCCACGCTACGTCAGGCGGGAGCGGCCCCTGGACAGGGCCACGGACCCTGCTGCCTTCTCGGTGGAGGCCCGCATCAGCAACGTCTGACCCGGAGGCCGAGACCATGCCACCCGCTTGGCGGCGGGAGCCCGGCACAAAGGGTCGGCGTCGCCCAGCACCCGGGACGGGCCGGCAGAGCCCCAGCTCTGAGTCCCTCCGTCTCCCAGCAACAGACGCCGAGGGGACCCGGGCCACCCGAGGCTCCTTCCCACCACAGCCGCCTGCATCCATGAGACCTCAGAGGTCTAGATCGAGGCCTTGGGGGGTCCAGGTCCCCCCAGGAGAAGCAGTGAGGCCCCGCCGCCTGCAGCCAAGATGCAGGCCTGGCTCAGGCAGCCAAAGCTGGGGTGGCCCGTGGGGCAGCCGCCACTCTGCCTGGAAAAGCCAGGGGCTCTAGGGCCAGGACTCCTCCGGCACCGCTGCAGCCAGTGGCCCAAGACCCCTCTGAGGCAGTGAGGTTGGTCCTCGGCCGTTCCAGCTGTGGCCTGGCCAGTGGGGAGAACGAGCCTAGGAACCAGCTGCCTGAGACCAGGGCGCCTCCAGGCTGCCCTCCCGCGTGGCGAAGACCCCAAGCACAGTCACCCATTTCCGAGTTAAGCAGAAATCCACCGTGCAGAACAGAGCTTGGTGGCCCCGCTCAGACCCCCGGGCCTGGGACCCTGGGCCTCGCTGATCCTTGCCCACACAGGGCAGGCTCTGGCCGGTGGCAACGGCTACTAAAGCCCTAGGCCAGTGCCCTCAGTGGTACCTCCGACCCCAGGGGCCCCCACAGGTCACTGCCTCGTGGACCTGCCAAGGCTGCCCTGGTGCCGAGTCCCAGGGTCCCCCCCCGGGCCCTGGTGCCGAGTCCCGGGGTCCCTCCCGGGCCCTGGCGCTGCCCCTGTGCGTCTCGGGCTGTGCTGGTGGCAGGTGACCTCAAGGTTCCTGGGAGAAAGGCGTTCAGCAGGCTGGGGCTCGGTTGTGGGTCCCGGACGCCCTGCAGTTGACCAACATGTCTGCTTTAGCGTTGGGTCCACCTCTGAGAGGCGGCCTGGCCGCCAGGGCCCCGTGTTTTCCTGCGAAGTGCACTGTGGGTGCTGTCATGGTCCCCGGGACCTGGCCAGCGGGAATGTGGGGGCACAGGGTGCGGATATAAAGTCGGCCTTACGCAAGCTGCTTTCCAAGCTGCTGTCTCCCTCAGCCTTGTCCCTGCCGCAAGGATCCTCTGTTCTCTAAGGGTGGGGGGAGGAGCAAAGCCCCCGCCAGGTTGGCCCCACTCACTCCACCACCATGTGCTGGGGACAAGGAGGCAGGGCAGGGGTGAAAGAGAGTCCAGGAGCCCCCACCTGCTGCTTGGTTGGGGCCCTGAGAGCCATGAGCACAGGGTGGCCCCCCACCCCTGCACATTTCCCCCCACAGATCCATTCCCCAAATGCAGCCTGTGCAGTGGGACCTGTGGCCCCCGACCCCCAGCTCAGCCCTGAGTGGGTGGAGAGCGTGGGTGTGCGTTTCTCCAGGCCAGCCGGGGCTCCAGGAGGACTGCAGTTGGGGCCATCTGGGGAGCGGGGGCCCCGGCCACCCCGAGCCCAGCACAGCAGTCGCGCCTCAGCTGTTTGAGGGGCTGCAGTGTGGGTACGTTTGCTGACGGTGATAGGCCTGGCCAGAGAGGGCCGAGCTGGGGTCAGGACAGGCCCGAGAGGGGCAGAGGGCCTGGCACCAGGATGCCAGAGCGCTGTGCCTGCCACCGTCACTGAGGCAGGAACGTCCACTGCTGCAGGGCCGTGTCCTTAGACACCTGTGTCCCTGTCCCCGTCCCTGAGGACACCCGGCCCAAGGTCTGCAGCCAGGTGGCACCAAGGAACATCCGCTCTGCCCCAGGCCTGGGCGGGTCACCTGGTCCTGGGGAGAAAGGGGGACTGGCCAGCACAAGGCCACTGAGCCCAGCACCGACAGCCCCACCTGAGGCCCTGGGCCACACGCCTGTGATACTGGAGCCCCCACACTCCTCACGTGGGGAAGGAGACGGACCGAGATGGGGTGGAGGGAGAGTCCATGCCCCCCTGGAAACTCCACTCCTGTGTTTGCACCAGGCCAGTGTGGTTTGGAGGATAAAATCGGAAACAGCACGGTCAGCAGGTCCAGCAGGCAGGCTCTGGAGGCTGGGCCGGGCAGACGGGCACTGTCCCAGCCCACCCTCCGAGCAGCACCCCCAAGCCCTACCTCTCTCTGTTCTGGGTCACCCTCCCTCCTCTGACCCAGTGGCCCAAACCAGAAACCCAGAGTCATCCTGCCACTTCCACACACCCCGTGCTCCACGGGCTCCCCTCGGCCCCACCTGCCCATTCCATCTCGATTGGCCCTGCCAGGCAGCACGTGGTCAGCCAGGCACAGGAGGGCGCACCAGCTGGGCCTCCTGCCAGAGCGGACACTGAGCCGGGCGGAGGGTCGGCCCCACACTGGAAATGGGTGACTGTCAGGGGTAACACTAGACCCGAGTCACGTCCCCGAGCCTGCCTGTCCCACCCCTGCTCCCCACACCAGCCTCCCCGCTGCACACCTAGTGCTCGGGAAAAAAGTCCAGCCCCGGAGCCATCAGAGCGGCCGCACTTGAGCCAATGATCCAGCGTGGGGTGGGGTGGGCGGAGTAGGGCGGGGGACCCCAGAGCAGCCCAGGCCTGGAAGGCCTCTCGCCTCACCAGCCACACCGTGTTCCCAGGCATGGCAGCACCGGGTCTGACCCATAACCCGGGGGCCTGGTGGGGCATGGAGGGGAAGGAGTCCCTGAGAGGGCGTGAGGAGACCAGAAGTGAAGGAGCTGGGGGCTCAGGCGCACACACCAGCATCCACATGCATCACGCACGTGTGCTCGCACACGCCTACACGCTCAGCCTCCTGCTCACTGGCTGGGACAGAAGGGACCAGGCGGGCCAACCCTCTGCCCTGGACACAGCTGGCCATGCTGCTCCCCCCAAGCCTCCCGAGAGCCCAGCGCCCCGGCCCCTGCCTGGTCTGGGCTGGGAGGAGGGTGGCCTGGCCCCGAGATGGCACGTTCCTCCGGCCTTCCCTCACCTTCGCCTCCGGCATGAGTGTCAGCCAGGAGCCCAGAGTGACCTCAGTGCCCAGATATTCCCAGGAGCTGTTGGGAGGATGTTCCCAGAGCAGCGGGGACATGGGCCCTTCCTGGAGGCAGCACGTGACCCCGAGTCACCACCTCAGGAAGTAGGAGCCTCCAGCGAGCACATTCCAGGCTGGGTCTCACTGTGGCTCCCCGCACAGGGCCCCTCACAGAGCTCCCATCCCTCCCCAACTCTGAGTCCCCGCCCCCTCTCTCTCTCGACCTCCATGCCTTGCTGAGACCCCCCCATCTTCCACCCCAGCCCTCACCCCCCTCTCAGCATCTGCCCCCACTCCCTGCCCCTACTCTCCCTGCCTGAGCACCCAAATCCCCCCACGAGCTCCCACGCCCCTGCTGAGCCCCCACCCTCTCCCATACTGGACCCCCACCCCCTGCTGAGGCCCCTTAGCCCCCACGGAGTCTCCTCCTGAAACTGGCAGGGGCCCATCCTCCTCCACGGGGCCTTGCCCGGCCCCCTCTGCAGTCACAGTTCCCACTTCCCAGTGTCCCTTGGGCTCCAAGATGCCCAGGACAGCACTGGGGGAGCCTCTGGGTCCCCACTGAGGGGTTGGCAGGCACCTGTAGGGCAAGTTGCCTGAGGCCAGCCTATGGGGTGTCCCCGCCAGCTCTCCCACCAGGGTGGGCCCTGAACTCCCAGCCCACCAAGAGCGACATGCCCTAGGCCTGTGTGTGGCCCTCACGGTGGGGATGGGGATGGGGCCATGGCACCGGGTCTGACCTGCCCTTGCAGGTCCACTGGGCCTGCTGGGAGAGAGCTGCCTCCATGATGGGGAGAGCTGGTGGCTGGACAGCCTTGGGGTGCAACTCGGTCTACACCAGGCCCTCAAGCGCATGGCAGCGTGTGCATTGTGGGTGCAGTCCAGGCCACTGGCTGCTCGTCTAGGCCCCCCCACACCCTCCATCCCAGCCCTGCTAGCCTGACTCCTGACTCTCATCACCTCCAGCCCTGGTGTTTGCACAGACCAGTCCTGTAGTGTGCTATGGTGTGTCGACAGGGCACATGTGAGAGCATGTGTGGCAATGAGAAGCATGTGTGAAAGCGTGTGACACAAGTGTGTGATGGGTGTGTGTGACACTGAGGGGCGTGTAAGCATGACGGGTGTGAGCATGTGACGGGCATGTGTATGTGACATGGGCATGAGCGTGTGACATTGCGGCATGTGTGAGCATGTGACATGGATGTGTGTGCGACATGGGCATGTGAGTGTGACGCGGGTGTGTGTGAGCGTGTGACATTGAGGAGCATGTGTGTGAGGGCGTGGCAGGTGTGAGCGTGTGACAGGTGTGAGCATGTGACACGGGTGTGAGCATGTGATACAGGTGTGTGGACTCGAGCTCGTGTGTGAGAGTTGGACATGCCTGTAACGGTGTGACACGGGCACGTGTGTGTGATGGGCACATGTGTGACAGGCACGTGTGAGAGCGTGTGACATGGGCATGTGTGTGAGTGTGTGACGGGTGTGCGTGAGCATGTTACATTGAGGGGCATGTGTGTGAGGGCGTGATGGGTGTGTGACGGGTGTGAGCATGTGACACGTGTGAGGTGTGATACAGGTGTGTGGACTAGGGCCCGTGTGTTAGAGTTGGACATGGCTGTGACGGTATGACATGAGCACATGTGTGTGACGGGCACGTGAGCATGTGACACAGGCACATGTGTGTGACACGGGCATGTGTGAGTGGACTCAGGTTCATGTGTTAGTGTTGGACATGGCTGTGTGTGACGGTGTGACACGGGCACGTGTGTGTGATGGGCATGTGAGAGGCACGTGTGAGCGTGTGACACTAAGGGGTGTGTGTGAGTGGACTCAGGTTCATGTGTTAGTGTTGGACATGGCTGTGTGTGACGATGTGACATGGGCACGTGTGTGTGACAGGCGCATGAGCATGTGACACGGGCGCATGTGAGCGTGTGACACTGGGGCATGTGTGAGTGGACTCAGGTTCATGTGTTAATGTTGGACATGGCTGTGTGATGGTGTGACACTGAAGGGTGTGTGGACATGGGGCACACGTGAGTGTGGACATGGCCATGTTGAGAGCAGACGTGTGTGTGTGTGTGTGTGGGTGTGTGTGTGTGTGTGTATGAGGCAGGTCAGCACACGGGTGGGTATGGGCAGCGAAGTGGCAGGAATGGCTGAGGGCAGACAGCAGTGACCCCAGGGCCAGGGCAGGCTGGGCTGAGGTTGTGGGGGGCTTGGGGGAGGTCTCTGCTGGGAGGCACACCCAGTAGCTCAGGGCCCTGGGGACCTGAACCTGGGTGAGCAGCTTCCAGAGGTTGCTCCAGCCTCCTGGGGCCAGAGGGAGAGCGGGCTTAGTCCACACCCCAGCCGAGACCTGCCCAGGCTGCCGAGGTTGTGCCGACCCCACCGGGCTCCGACCCTTACCCCTCACTCACTGCCCTCCAGCCACCTCTGCCTGGCCCACCAAGGTGGGGACGAAGCCAGCCAATCCCTGCGTCCACTCTTGGCTGGCACGACCCACAGGGTATAAATAGACCTGCCTGGGAGCCCACACCCAGCAACTCATACCTGCCTCTGACCAGAGCTCTGCCCTGCGCATTCCCTGTGCCCCGCCTGTCTAGGACGGAGCAGAAGCCACACCTGCCAGACCAGTGCCACCAGCACAGCTGCTGACAGCCGGCCTGGGAGGGTTACCTGCCAGGTGGAGCACAGGCCGGCCGGAGGACAGGAAGCAGACGCTGTGGGAGCAGGGCAGCCCCAGGCCCTGGAGCCCCACTGTGGCCGGCAAGGACGACCATGCCCCCACTCCCTGATGGCTGACCCCCAGCCACCAGGTAAGGCCAGCTCAGCCCACGCTCACCCCTCACCTGCACAGGCTCAAGGTGGGGCCCTATCATGGAGGGGTGGGGCCTGGGGCCAAGGAACCGGTTCTGTGGGGCGCTCAGGCCACAGAGAAAACTCCCCAGGTCCCGGTGCCCGGTGCACTCACGACCTCACAGTGACGGTGCATGACTCAGGTGGTCACAGTGGCCTGTGTCATCCCAACAGCCTGCCTGGGACTCACTGGCAAGTCAGGGGTGGGGCAGGGCAGTGCCAGGAGGCACGTCACAGGGACGCACGGTCAGCCCTTCAAGGCTCACTGTCACCCCTTGCCCCTTCCCTCCAGGTGGGACACCTGTGGCCTGAGCCACCAGGGCCAGACGGTCTGTGGCTCCTTGCAGCAGAGCCTGGGTGCAGCGGATGGGCGGGAGGCAGAGCGGAGCCCCAGGTCAGCTGAGATGCCCACCTGAGCCAGGTCAGGGCAGAACCGCATCCCCACAGCCCCTGCCATGAGGTGGGAGAGGGTCAGGGAGAAGAAACACATCCTGCTTCCCACTGGGTGAGTGGTGGAGGGTGCCCTGACCATCAGACAGGGGGCTGGCCCAGAGGGAATGGCTGCGCTGGTCCAAGTCCCCACCCTCCGTGCCCATCAGACCCTCAGCAGCCAGACAGGCCGGCCCCGAAGGCCCCAGGCTGTGGCTGGCATGCACCTTCCTCGGGCACTGACCTGTGCCTGGGCCCTCCCTGTCTTCCTGAAGCCCCTGGGGCTCAGCTCGGCCCCCAAACCCAGAGACCCCCACACCCCACCCTCACACAGCTGCCTGTAAATCAGGCCTGCACCACCCAAGCCAGGCACCCATCCTGGGATCCGAGTTCAAACTCACTTCACCTAACTTGGAGCCCCTGGCCTGCCTGAGAGCCACATCTGCTGGGGCCCAGGGCCTGCTGACTCCCTTGGGGTGGCCCTGGCTGAGTCACCCATGCTCTGGGCAGCCTTTTCCACACTGTGGCGTGTGTGAGTCCTGTGAAGTGGACCCTGTGGCATTGCGTGAGTCCCGTGACGTGGGCCCTGTGGC
>PVKV010041819.1:0-11169 GCA_004027835.1 Alouatta palliata
CCTCCCTCCTCCTCCCTCCTCCTCCCTCCTCCTCCTCCTTCTTTTGCTTCTGCTGCTGCTGCTTATTCTGCTTCTTCTTCTGCTTCTTCTATGACTGTTTAGATGGAATTTCCTCTCCCTCATTGGGGAGAGGAAAGTGTATGTTGTATAGGATCCTTTGGCTATAGTTCTGAGTATTTTCAGTGGCAAAGATTATTTATAAATTCCTTGTTTATATGTACCCTCTGTGTTTTATCTTTTAAGAATGCTAATTGTAATAGTGATGTACTGAGAATGAAAGCAGGCTCAGTGGCTCTTGTCAGGAGGGGTAAACATTTGAAGTCTCAGGAAGCTTATATCAATCTCCAGTGCTGTTCACTTGTGTCGGCACATTTTCTATTGGGTTTTGAAGATCAATCCTCAGGCAAGTAGGTGATGCTTGCAGATAAGTCTGCTTCAGCAGACTTAGATTCATATGTGCGCGATCTTTATTTATCAGGAGAATCTCTCTGTTGCTTCAAGCAATGGGCTGATGTTCAAAATGCACTATTGTTTTATCTCTCTGTTCATCCCAGGATGTGGGGAACAAGTTGGGAAAGCCAGGTGGGATAGGCCTGCCCACAGGTTCCCTGTTGGCAGGTGTGATCATCAGCTCAGTGGAAGTTTCAGGGTTATGACATGAAATACCCAGAGATATGTCTGAGCATGGAGTGGAGAAACTTCTACTGCCACAATTGTCTGCACAGAAAGGGATGGGCAGCATATCCTTCTAATCTAGAAGCATAGGTGCTCCTCCAAATGCCTAAGGGTATGTCTGGACATGCAGTAGAGAGTGTATTACTGCACCAAGTTCTCTGTGTGAAAAGGAAGGGGTAGCTCAGGCTTCTAACCCAGGTGAGCATGTGTGTTGAATGACTAGAAATACGTCTAGGCATGGAACAAAGGAAGCACCACTGCACCAAGTTCTTTGCAAGGGAGGGAAAGTGTGGCCCAAAGTCTCAATCCAGGTGAGCAAGAGTGATATCTGCCACCCTCTTGCTCCTCAGAGTGCCGCCCTCTTGCTCCTCAGTTCAGCTGACTCCTCTGATTTACCAAAGTAGCAGCCTGGAGCATTCAACAATGAAATATGTAGACTGGTCCCAGGTTGCAAAGCTGGACCTGGCTGCAAATCTTACCACTCAAGAGAAACCATGGCTCTCGCAGCTCTCTTCCTACTGTAGTTGTGTTATAAGAGTGAGCCCAGTTTTACCCCAGTCCCAGCATATTCCATACTCAACACTCAATTCTGCCAGAGGGGTCTCTTTTCTAGAGCAAATTCTCCAAACTCTGGGCTGAGACTAAAATGCCTAAGGTGGCCAACACTCCCAGGTTCCCAAAGAATGACTTACTTTGTATGAGCCTGGATCAAAAATGTCATTCTCTTCTTCATCCCTGGACTATGAAAATGTCTTCATCTTTTCCCGGTATGTTTCACTGTCACTGTATTTCTGCCTTTCCCTAAGGCAGCTCCAAGTCTTGGGAGAAACAAAGTGCTCTCCTATGACTTGGGTTGTATAAATCCAGAGTGTAAAGGTGAATCACAGTGGGAGACTATCTGCCTCTCTCAAATCCTGGGGTTTCACTTACTTTTCTTTGCAAATTAATAAATTGTTTTTGGTTAGTTGAGATTTTCCTGGATTCTTACTCTCAATATCCAAGGGCTCAGCAAGGCATTTCTTCTGAATTCATAAGGGCTTATCGTAAAAGGAATTATAATGAGTCCATGTTTCTGACTTGTTACACAGTGATGTCCTCTTCTCTCTTTCTATCTTTGCTTTTTGAGATCATTGTGGGCCTTGTTTTTATTTTATTTTACTGTTGTTCTCATATGTGTCAATGGTCCATAACTTTTTCTAAATAACAAGACAATTTCACTCTTTACAAGAGGTTTGTAAATATATATTCTTGCTGCTTTGTTTTTGTGAGTCAGTAGACTGATTTTGGTGAATTGTCACAGAGTCATGGAATAACCTACATTCCCTACTAACCCTAGATTATGCTGTTATATGACTCAACAATGTGAAATAGACATAAGTAAACTTTATTTCATTCTTGTCCATGTAGCTACTAAATACCAGGCCACAAAATAGTATGTTCTCCAATGACTATTGTTGACAAGAGAGTATCTGTACTATCTTTTGTCATTCTTCTTTTTAGTTTGTGCTGGTCTATGGTCATATCAGTGGATGGTAATTATTTCATCTTTACCTATAATAAAAAGACAGACTGAATGGAACTGTACAGCCAGTGCACTGATTAAAAAAACAAACAAACAAATACCTTTGCTTTGGATACTAATGCCTAGTACTATAGAGAGAACAGTAGTAATCAGGTATATGAGAGCAAGGGTTGCACTCCCCAGGACTTATGTTAATCGTCCCTATATTTTTCTCAGTGTTAGTCAAGGCATTTATTAATCACTGTAAACTTAATATTCTGTCTACTCTGATAAAAAAGTAATAAATGCACAATGTGGCCTCTAGTTGCTTTGTTTTCCTTTCTTTACATTTTTAGAAAGATGTAGCTCATTTAGGCAACTGAAATTCCCCTGATCTTTATATAGTGAGTAGATGCAGTAAAGGGCAATGCAAGGATACAGAATTCATTTTGTTATTTCTAGTCCTATTTGGGGTGCAGAAACAGTATTTAAAAAACTGCTTTAAATTACTGTGCATGTGGAAGATTAAGACCATTTACACATTGATCACCTAAGACATAAGATGGAGGTTTATTGGTCTTCTAATAGATAAGCTAACAATTATTGTATGATTCCCATATGCCAGTGCATAACATACATTTTAAATCTCAGTTAACCTTTATAATAATCTATGAAGTAGGTAGTTTTATTATCCTTTATTTATAGATGAGAAATAGGATAAATGATTACATAAAGAGTTCAAAGTGAAATGTCTCATAAGTAGCAAGCAGAGCTGGATTTCAAGTCCAGGCAACTCTTCTCCAGAGCCTACATAAAATAGAATGGACAATTCAGTTTAGCTGCTGCATTGAAACTAGTGGCAGACTGAATAAATGGGAGCGATTAGCTGACTTCTGGGTGCCTACTTCTAACCAAAGGCAATAGCCTCTAGCACTTTGTAGGCCTGTATGCAATAAGTGCTTTTTCCATGTCCAGAAGTTTTCACTGTCTCAGATTGCTTTCAAAGTTTATCTAGACTGCTGTCTACTTTGTTTCCACTTCTGTCCTTCTTGGAATAAACATCTCATGTTCAGGACTATTTTATCAGCTGCCATGCATCCTTTCTCCCCACTGTGTGAAGCATTTGAGATATTAGGAGAAAAAGGAAGAATGTATTAGATAGTAGAAGCAGGGTTTTTTGTTTGTTGTTTGTTTTGTTTTGTTTGTTTTAGATGGAGTCTTACTCAGTTGCCCGGGCTGGAGTGCAATGGCGTGATCTCAGCTCCACTGCAACCTCTGCCTTTCAGGTTCAGGTTCAGGTTCAAGTGATTCTCCCACCTCAGCCTCCTGACTAGCCGGGATTACAGGCATGAGCCACCATGCCCAGCTTATTTTTGTATTTTTAACAGAGACGGGGTTTCACCATGTTGTCCAGGTTGGTCTCAAACTCCTGATCTAAGGTGGTCCACCCACCTCAGCCTCCAAAAGTGCTGGAATCACAGAAGTGAGCCACTGTGCCCAGCCTAGAGGCAGGTTTTAATGAAAAGTAGCTGCCTTTATTAACTTCAGGAAAAGTCTGAAAGAAAACTATGGGGTAAGCAGTCAGCAGCCCACTGGAATCAGAGCCCCGTACTTAGAAAGACCTGTGATTTCCCAATGGCTAGAATATTTTAATTGGAAGGCTGATTCAGTGCAAATGGCTTATAGCTGTGCCTGAACAGCTTTGATAGACACTTGAGTTATAAGTAAATGCACTGCTTTATGTGCAAGTAATTAGCTTTACTCATTATTTCTTTTGATGGCTTACATTGCCAGAAATTTTCATGTTCTATTGTCTTTGTTTTTAATAATATTTTGATTTAGTTTGGTCATGAAAGCCAAAAAATGTGCCATTATGCTATTCTTGATTCAAATTTAACATGTCCATATTATTTGGTGGGTCTTGTTATGTTTCTGTCTGTAGACTGCAAGTCAGAATCCTTGGATATTAATTTTTCTACTAGTATTTGATACTTTTTAAAATCTGGAAAACATAAAAATGGGTACAGGAAATAATTGGAAATGTCTACCTTTTTTTTGTTGTTGTTGTCAGAATAGAAATCAACAACAATTGATGCTTTACCATGATATTAATCAGGATTAATTGTAACTCCATCAGAAATACAGATGAACTCCAAAACAAATGATTACTTTGTTTGAATCTATTTTGCTGTTTCTCTTAAATGGGAGCAGAAGGAGTGACGTTGGCTGTGCAGATCACTGTGATTCTTATCTGCACCAGGTAGGAAGTGGGAGAACAGAGTGGTTAGGCACACTCATCCCTAGCCATGCTGCCTCTGTTTGAATCGCAGCTCTGATACACACTAACTGTAAGATCAGAGCAAATTATTTAACCACTGAAACTTGCTGTTTTCAGTTTTCTATTCTGTAAAATGAGGGCAATAAAAGAAATACCAATTAGGGTGGTTATAATAATTCAATTAGATAATTCACAAGTAATTTTCTTTAAAGAGTGCCCGGCATATTGTAAGCATGCAATAACTTTTAAGCATATAGTAACAGTATACAGATTAGTAATACAGAAACTGTATACAAGAACTGAATTCTTGTATGTGCCATCATACCAGTGCAATTCTAGGTGGATGGGTACAGAAGAAAATAGGGATAATAATTGTTAAATTTTTGTTTTTAATTTTTGTGGGTACATAGTAGGCCTAAATATTTATGGATTATATATTTTGATAAAGTTATACAATGCATAATTATGTTATGTAAAATGGGATATCCATCATCTCAAGCGTGAATCCTTTGTATTATAAGCACTCCAATTGTACTCTAATCCAGTGTATTCTAATCCAATTTTTCTCTTTATTTTAAAATGTATAAATATTTTTTGAGTATAGGCACCTTGTTGTGCTAGCAAATACTAAGTCTTACTCATTTTTTCTCACTATTTTTTGTACCTATTAATCCCTCCTACAGCTCCCACCCCCTCCTACCTATTACATTTCCCAGCCTCTGGTAACAATCCTTCTACTCATTATCTTCATGAATTCAATGGTTTTAATATTTAGCGCCAACAAATATGTGAGAACATGAGATGATTATCTTTCTGTGCCTGGTTTATTTCACGTAACATAATGACCTCCAGTTCCATCCACGTTGTTGCAAAGGAGAAGATATCATTTTTTGTGTGTGGTTAAGTAGTACTCCATTATGTATATGTACCACATTTTATCTATTCCTTCATCTGTTGATGGACATGCAAGTTGTTTTCAAATCTTGGTTGTTGTGAATAGAGTGCAGACATCTCTTTGACATACTGATTTCCTTTATTTGGGGTATGCCTAGCAGTGGGATCACTGGATCATATGGTGGCTCTATTTTATGTTTTTGAGGATTCTCCAAACTGTTCTTCATAGTGGTTGTACTAATTTACATTCCCACAACCAGTGTACAGGGGTTTCCTTTTCTCTGCATTCTCACCAGCATTTGCTATTGCCTGACTTTTCGATAAAAGCCATTTTAACTGGGGTGAGATAATATCTCATCAGAGTTTTCATTTGCATTTCTTTGATGATCAATGATGTTGGCACCTTTTCCAATACCTACTTGCCATTTGTACATCTCTTGAGAAATGTTTATTCAGATGTTATGCACATTTTAAAATCAGACTATTAGATTTTTTTCTATTGAGTCAACTCCCTTATAAATTTTGCTTATTAATCCCTTGTCAGATGCATAGTTTGCAAACATTTTTTCCCATTTTGTGGGTTTGCTCTTTACTTTGTTGTTCACTTTGCTGTGCAGAAGCTTTTTAATTTTATGTGATCCTATTTGTCCATTTTTGCTTTGGTTGCCTTTGCTTGTGGGGTATTACTCAAGAAATCTTTGCCCACTCCAATGTCCTGCAGAGCTTCCCCAATATTTTCTTTTAGAAGTTTCATAATTTAAGGTCTTATACTTAGGTATTTAATATTTTTTGATTTGATTTTGTATATGGTGAGAGATAGGTGTCTAGTTTCATTCTGCATATGGATATCCAGTTTTCCCAGCACTGTTTATTGAAGAGATTTTCTTTTCCTTAATATGTGTTCTTGGCACCTATGTCAAAAATAAGTTCACTGTAGATGTATGGATTTATCTGTGGGTTATCTTTTCTGTTTCACTGATCTATGTGTCTATTTTTATATGCCAGTACTATGCTGTTTTGGTTACTATAGTTCTGTAGTATAATTTGGAGTCAAATGATGTGATTCTTCCAGTTTTGTTCTTTTGGCTTAGGATAGCATTAGCTATTCTGGGTCTTTTGTGATTCCATATAAATTTTAGAATTTTTTCTACTTTTGTGACAAATATAATTGGCATTTTGATAGAGGGTGCATTAAATTTGTAGATTGCATGAATATTTTAACAATATTGGTTTTTTCTAATTCATGAATATGAACTAATTTTCTATTTGTATGTATTGTCTTCAGTTTCTTATGTCAGTGTTTTATAGTTTTCATTGTGGAGAACGTTCACTTCTTTGATTGATTCCCAGATATTTAAAATATTTTGTAGTTACTGTAAATGGAATTACTTTTTGAATCAGTTTATACAGGGTGTGTGTGTGTGTGCGTGTGTGTGTGTGTATGTGTGTGTTTGTGTGAATCATTTAGGTTTTGCCAAATATAAGATCATATAATCTGCAAACAAGTATAATTTGACAAACTCTTTTCCAATTTGTATAATCTTTATTTCTTTCTCTTCTCTGATTGCTCTAGCTAGGACTTCTAGTACTATGCTAAATAACAGTGGTGAAAGTGGGCATCATTATTGTGTTTCTGATCTTACAAGAACAGCTTTCGGTTTTTTCCCATTCAATATGATACTAATTATTCATCTGTCATTTATGGCTGTTATTATTTTGGGGTATGTTCCATCTATATTCAGTTATTTTTAAGGATTTTTATCATGAAAGGATGTTGAATTTTATCAAATACATTTTTACTATCAATTGAAATTATGTGGTTTTGCTCTTCCTTCTGTTGATATAATGTATAAAGTTAATTGATTTGTGTATGTTACACCATCTTTGCATTATGAATATTACTTGGTCATGAAAAGTGATCTTTTTAATTTTAATTTTTAATTTAATTTTATGTTCTGGGGTACATGTGCAGAACGCGCAAGTTTCTTACATAGGTACACACATGCCATGGTGGTTTGCTGCATCCATCACCCTGTCATCTACATTAGGTATTTCTCCTAATGATATCCCTCCCCTAGCCCCCGCACCATCCAATAGACCCCAGTGTGTGATGTTACCCCTGTGTCCATGTGTTCTCATTGTTCAATATCCAATTATGAGTGAGAACGTGAGGTGTTTGGCTTTCTGTTCTGTTTCAGTTTGCCGAGAATGATGATTTCCAGCTTTATCCATCTCTCTGCAAAGGAAATGAGCACATTCTTTTTATGACTGCATTGTATTCCATGGTGTATATGTGCCACATTTTCTTTATCTTGTCTGTCATTCATGAGCATTTGGGTTGGTCTTAAGTCTTTGCTATTGTGAACAGTGCCCTAATAAACGTACATATTCATGTGTCTTTATAAGAGAATAATTTATAATTTTTGTGTGTATATCCAGTAATGGGATTGCTGGTTCAAATGATATTTCTAGTGCTAGATCCCTGAGAAATCACCACACTCTCTTCAAAAAAGGTTGAACTAATTTACACTCCCAACAACAGTGTAAAAGCATTCCTATTTCTCCACTTCCTCTCCAGCATCCATCACTATCAAGTCTGCTTCATCCCTAGGATGTAAGGCTGGTTCAAAATATGCAAATACATAAATTTAATCCATCACATAAAAAGAACCAAAGACAAAAACCACGTGATTGTTTCAATAGATGCAGAGAAGGCCTTCAAAAAAATTCAACATCCCTTTATGCTAAAAACTTTCAAAAAACTAGGTACTGATGGAATGTATCTCAAAATAATAAAAGCTATTTACTACAAACCCACAGCCAATATCATACTGAATGGGCAAAAACTGGAAGCATTTTCTTTAAAAACCAGCAGAATACAAGGATGCCCTCTCTCACCACTCCTATTCAACATACTATTGAGAGTTCTGGCCAGGGCAATCAGGCAAGAAAAAGAAATAAAGGGTATTCAGTTAGGAAAAGGGGAATTTAAGTTGTCTCTATTTGCAGATGACATGATTGTATATTTAGAAAACCCCATTATCCCAGCCCACAATCTCTTTAGCTGATAAGCAACTTCAGCAAGCCTCTCAGGATACAAAATTAATGTGCCAAAATCATAAGCATCCCTATACACTATAATGACAAACAAAGCCAAATCTTGAGTGACCTCCCATTCACAATTGCTACAAAGAGAATAAAATACCTAGAAATGCAACTAATAAGTGTTATGAAGAACGTTTTTAAGGAGAAATACAAACCACTGCTCAAGGAAATAAGAGTGGACACAAACAGGTGGAAAAACATTCCATGCTCATGGTTAGGAAGAATCAATATCATGAAAATGGCCATACTGCTCAAAGCAATTTATAGATTCAATGCTATCCCCATCAATCTATTACTGATTTTCTTCACAGAATTGGGAAAAAACACCTTAAATTTCATAGGAAACCCAAAAGAGCTCATATAACCAACAGTATACTAAGCAAAAAACAAATCTAGCAGCATCATGCTACCTGACTTCAAATTATACTACAAGGCTATAGTAATCTAACAGCATGGTACTGGTACCAAAACAGAGATATAGACCAATGGGACAGAACAGAGGTCTCAGAAATAATGCCACACATCAGTTTGTCTGATCTTTGACAAACCTGTCAAAAACAAGCAATGGGGAAAGAATTTCCTATTTAATAAATGATGTTGGGAAAACTGGCTAGCCACATACAGAAAGCTGAAACTGGACCCCTTCCTTACACCAGATACAAAAATTAACTCCAGATGCATTAAAGATTTAAACATAAGACCTAACACCATAAAAACCCTAGAAGAAAACCCAGGCAATACCATTCAGGACATAGGCATGGGCAAGAACTTTATGACTGAACACCAAAAGCACTGGCAACAAAAGCCAAAATAGACAAATGGGATCTAATTAATCTAAAGAGCTTCTGCACAGCAGAAGAAACTATCAGTAGAGTAAACCGGCAACCAACAGAATGGAAAAAATGTTTTTTGCAATCTACAAATCTGACAAAGGGCTAATATCCAGAATCTACAAAGAACTTAAACAAATTTACAAAAAGAAAATAACCCCATCAAAAAGTGGGCAAAACAAAACAAACAAACAAACAAACAAAAAGTGGGCAAAAGATATGAATAGACACTTCTCAAAAGAAGATATTTATTCAGCCAACAAACATACGAAAAAAAGCTCATCACTGGTCATTAGAAAAATGTAAATCAAAACCACATTGAGATACCATCTCACACCGGTTAGAATGATGATTGATAAATGATCTTTTTAATGTGTTGTTGAATTCAGTTTGCTAGTGTTTTGTTGACAATTTATGCTCAATAGTTATTGGCCTGTAGTTTTTGTGTGTGTGTGTTTTTTAATGTATTTCTCTGGTTTAATCATCAGAATAGTACTGGATTTGTGGAATGAGTTTGGAAGTATTTCTTCCTTTTCTATTTTTTGGAATAGTTTGAGTAGTATTGCTATAAATTCTTTAAATGTTTGGTAAATTTCAACAGTGAAGCCATTGGTTCCAAGCTTTTCTTTACTGGGAGACTTATTATGGCTTCAATCTCAGTACTTATTACAGGTCTGTTCAGATTTTCTACTTTTTTGTGGTCCAATCTTGGTAGATTTCATGTGTCTGGAAACGTATCTATTTCTTTTCAATTTTCCAATTTATTGGCATATTGTTGTTCATTGTAGCCACTAATGATCCTTTGAAATTCTACAATATCAGTTATAAGGTCTTTTTCATCTCTGATTTTATTTATTAAAGTACCTAAATATTTGTCAATTTTATGTTTTCAAAAAGCCAACTTTTTGTTTTATTGATCCTTTGTATTGCTTTCTTCACTTCAAATTCATTTATTTTTGCTCTGATTTATTATTACTTCTTTTTTTCTACTAATTTTGGGTTTGGTTTGCTCTTGATTTATTAGCTCTTTAAGACATATTCACAGGTTGTTATTTTAATTATTTTTTAAATGTAGGCACTTATGGCTATTTTTTTAAATATATTTTTTATTGCATTTTAGGTTTGGGGGTACATGTGAAGAACATGCAAGATTGTTGCATAGGTACACACATGGCAGTGTGATTTGCTGCCTTCCTCCCCATCACCTATATCGGGCATTTCTCCCCATGCTATCCCTCCCCAACTCCCCACCCCTCGCTGTCCTTCCCCTTTTTCCCCTTTCCCCCCGACAGACCCCAGTGTGAGATGCTCCCCTCCCTGAGTCCATGTGTTCACATTGTTCAACACCAACCTATGAGTGAGAATATGCGGTGTTTGATTTTCTGTTCTTGTGTCAATTTGCTGAGAATGATGGTTTCCAGGTTCATCTATGCCCCTACAAAGGACGCGAACTCATCGTTTTTGATAGCTGCATAATATTCCATGGTGTATATGTGCCACATTTTCCCTGTCCAGTCTATCATCAGTGGGCATTTGGGTTGGTTCCAGGTCTTTGCTGTTGTAAACTGTGCTGCAATGAACGTTCGTGTGCATATGTCCTTATAGTAGAATGATTTATAGTCCTTTGGATATATACCCAGTAATGAGATGGCTGGGTCAAATGGAATTTCTATTTCTAGGTCCTTGAGGAATCGCCACACTGTCTTCCACAATGGTTGAACTAATTTACACTCCCACCAACAGTGTAAAAGTGTTCCTGTTTCTCCACATCCTCTCCAGCATCTGTTGTCTCCAAATTTTTTAATGATCACCATTCTAACTGGCGTGAGGTGGTATCTCAATGTAGTTTTGATTTGCATTTCTCTAATGACCAGTGATGATGAGCA
>PVKV010041820.1:0-11168 GCA_004027835.1 Alouatta palliata
TCTGGAAACCATCATTCTCAGCAAACTGACACAAGAACAGAAAGTCAAACACCATATGTTCTCACACATAGGTGGGTGTTGAACAACGAGAACACATGGATTCAGGGAGAGGAACATCACACGCCGGGGGTAGTTGCGGGGGGTAGGGGAGAGACAGCAGGGGGTGGGGAGGGATAACATGGGGAGAAATGCCAGATACAGTATGCACCTAAAGTAAAATAAATAAATTAAAAAAAAAAAAAAGATGGAACTGAACTTGGAGCTCAGAATTTAGCAGCCCAGGACTGAGGTCTAACTCAGGAGCTGAGCCCTGGGGCCACTTGTGGCTCTCTAAGCGTTGTTTGTGGTTTTCCCTCCCTCTTTCCTGTTTTCTTGTCTTCCCTTGAACTGTAAGGCTGGTGCTGAGCTGGACTTCACAGCCCCTCCCTAATGAGGAATGGGGCTTCCATCCCCTGGCAGGGCAGGGTGGGACAGGGGGTATAGAGAAATGGACAACAGCCAGGGATGGTGACTCACACCTGTAATCCCAACACTTTGGGAGGCCAAGGCAGGAGGATCACTTGAGTTTAGGAGTGCAAGACCAGCCTGGGCAATGTGGTGAAAACCTGTCTCCACCAAAAAAAAAAAAAAAAAAGTTTTCAAAAATTAGCCGGGCACGAATGTGGTGTGTGCCTCTGGTCCCAGCTACTCTGGAAGGCTGGGTAGGAGAATCACCTGAGCCTGGGGAGGTCGAGGCTGCAGTGAACTGTGATCACACCACTGTACTCCAGCCTGGGAAACAGAGTGAGACTCTATCTCAAAAAAAAGAGAGATTGGGAGGCCGAGGCAGGTGGATCATGAGGTCAGAACATCGAGATCATCCTGGCCAACATGGTGAAACCCCGTCTCTACCAAAATTCAAAAAATTAGCTGGGTATGGTCATGTGTACCTGTAATCCCAGCTACTTGGGAGGCTGAGGCAGGGGAATCGCTTGAACCTAGGTGGCAGAAGTTACAGTGAGCCAAGATTGTGCCACTGCACCCCAGCCAGGTGACATGGCAAGACTTTCTCAAAAAGAGAGAGAGATAGAGAGAGAAATGGCCAACCCTCTCCTCCCAAATTTGAATTTAATAAAATCTGAATGTCATAAGAGGAGTTGGTTGAGTGAAACTAAGAGAAACAGCCAATATTGGCTATGGGATACTGACTTAGTGACTTAACCTCTCTAAGCCTCAGCTCCTCATCTATAGAATGGGTTCAAAGTTATCATATGCAGATGTTGTGAGAATTAAAACGGTAAGTTGTGTCTATAAGATAGCTGGCATAGGCTAGGCATGATGGCTCACACCTGTAATCTCAGCACTTTGGGAGGCTGAGACAGGTGGATCGCTTGAGCCTAGGGGTTCAAGACCAGCCTGGGCAACATAGTGAGACCCTGTCTCTACAAAAAAATTGGAAAAAAAAAAAATGAAGCAGGAGGTTGCTTGAGCCCAGGAGGTCAAGGATGCAATGAGCTGTGATGCCATCACTGAACTCCCGCCTAGGCAATAGGAATGACACCCTGTCTCAAAAAAAAAAAAAAAATAATAATAATAAGATACTCAGCGTATCAGTGTAGTCTCCCATGAAGACTTGGGAGTCTTTCTGTGGCTTGCCAACTCTCTCTTTTGAGCCCAAACATATCCCAGTTGAATATGAAGCTACAGCTACTTGGAGACTCAGAGACCAACAGAGAGAGACATTTAAAACTTTGAAAGGACAAAAAAAAAAAAAAAAAAAAGGTGAGAAAAAAAAAGATGAATCAAAGGAGAAGGGAGTAGGCTGTCTCACCAATTCCCCACCCATGTGGTCAGAGGGTAGCCCACAAGCTTTTCCTTTGCTCTGAGAGAGGAGCTAAAAATGACTGCAAACCCTACAGTGGGTGTAAGATTTCTTAACACTCAGGCAAAAGGTAGCATCTGTGAGGCCAAGGCACATCTGGAGAAATTGTTTAGCCATGTCGCTTACAAGGGAAATATTCATTTGTTTTCATTTACATGAGATATCAATTTTTTTCCGCCGAAATTGGCAAAGATCTTAAAAAACGATAAAACCTAATGCTAGCCAGGATGCGGTAAGATGGGCACTTGTGTACCTAGAAGGTGGAGGAATACATTACTTCCTGGTAAAACGATTGAGAAATGTGAAATAAGCCAGGCATGAAGGCTCATACATGTAATTCTAGCACTTTGGGAAGCTGAGATAAGAGAATCACTTGAAGCCAGGAGTTGAAGAGCAGCCTGGGCAACACGGCAAGACCCCATATCTCTCTTAATAAAAGTGTTTAGGAAATACGAAACAAAGTTGGACTCATACCCTGTTTGAAGAATGAGGGTATTGTTTTTCAGCTACCTGGGTCACTGCTCCAGGCTTCTGTCTAACCCTTTTCTGGCCTTGGTACCCCTTTATCCCTCTTCAAACACACCACTCCAGCCACATAGACCTTTTTTTCTTCTTTTTCGGATGGAGTCTTGCTCTGTCACCCAGGTTGGAGTGCAGTGGTGTGATCTCTCCCTACTGCAAACTCCGTCTCCCAGGTTCAAGTGATTCTCCTGCCTCAGCCTCTGAGTAGCTGGGATTATAGATGCACGCCACCATGCCCGGCTAATTTTTGTCTTTTTAGTAAAGATGGAGTTCACCATGTTGGTCAGGTTGGTCTCTAACTTTTGACCTCATGATCCACCCACCTCGGCCTTCCAAAGTGCTGGGATTATAGGCATGAGCTACTGCGCCCAGCCCATTTTTTTACTTCATGAAAGAATGGCCCCTCACCTCCACATAATGTTTCTTCTGCCTGAAGCATTCTTTCCTCACCTCTTCCCTAAGCCAAATCATATTTGTCCTTTAAGACACAGCTTAGATGCTACCTCCTACAGGAAGCCCACCAGATTGCTTCCTCTCAGGCCAGAAGTGCCTTCTAGTTTCCCAGGACCCAGTGAGAGTCCACTGTCACTGCAGCAATCTCTCTGGATTTGCCCCTGTGTCCGCAGATCTCCTGAATAAACACTTAAATAAATACAAGAGGTGTGAAATATTTGCAGAAGGGGGTGTGCTCTATGTGGTCCCAGAAAGCTAAGCAAGGACCACAGAGAGGGGGAAGAAGATGTAGTTTTGAACCAGCATCTGAAAGGATTTTTTCAGAATTCCAGCTCACTAACCAAGCAAAGATACCTTGATAGGCAATGAGCTACCCGTCACAGGGTGTGAAAGCAGGGAGTTAGAGACTTCTCTAGGTCCAGTTCTCTGCCTTGTCCACCCCTCCTACCCAGACTCAGGGGGCCTGAGATGAGGAAGTTGCTTTCCTCCCCAAGCTGGCTTTCCTCTCACTCAAAAGTCTGCCCAAGGAGAACCAGGGACCCACAGAGGCTGTTCCCATGACCCTGGGCAGCCCAGCCCAAGTTTCTTGGAAGGGCCACACTTTTACAGGGTTCAGGGAGCCCAGTGGAACATCGGGGCCCTGCACTCTCACTCTGATGGAGCCCCCGCCTCATAAAAGCTCCCAGTGAAACTGATCTCTAAAACCGAGAAACTTCTGTGGGAACTCAGTTTTCAAGGGGAAAATGCAAGGCACCCTGGGACCCGTGGCCTGCCCTCCCCCTCCTCTGACCCCCTCCTGAGCCTCAGGGGAAGAGGCCGGAAGCCGTTGGTATCTCCTGTGCCCAGCCCACAAGCCCATCTGGGGTCCCTCGTGCCAGGAACAGGCTGATGGGCAGGAAGTGGGGGTGGGCAGGGGTGTCCAGAGACGGTGAGGCCAGGGGTCCGGTCTCTGTTCTGCCAACAACACACTTGAACAAGTGACTCCTCTTCTCTTTCCTGAGTCTCAATTTTTTCAACAGTCAGACGGGACAGGTTTGTGGCAAAGGCTGAACAGGTAACCTGGTACACACGTTGTCCACCAACATAACAGATATTCAGCTCTTGAATACCTGAGCTCCAAGGCAGGCTTCCCAGTGCTCACAGGGTCTGAGCGGATGTCAGGGCTGTGTTATGCAATGGGTGCCATGCAGTGGAAATTCACTTCCTGAAACTCACTCCCAGCGAAATTCATCTGGGGCTTGGAGCCCTCAGCGTCTGGCCCAGCAGAGCCCGAGGGGTCGGGCTGCAGGGCACTGGCCCCAGCCACCACACTACCCCAAAGGAAGGAAGCTCAGAGACACCTTGTGTCCATCCAAAGCCAAGCCCCAGCTCCCACTAAGACTGCAGCCAGGAGGCTGTCTTCCAGGCACCTGAGTCCCTACATCCTCCAGAGCAGGTAGCTGGACCCCACTCAGGCCACCAAGTCCCTACCACAACACACACACACACACACACACACACACACACACACACACCCCTTGTTAATTCTATGCTGAGCCCACGAGATTGTGACTTCTGGCCGTCTTTACCCGAGACAGCATTCATGGGATACCTGCTTCCCAATGCCCGAGAGCATCAAATCACTCGCCAAAACCCAGCGAATGATGTTCCCCCCACCAGCTCCCCTCCATCTTCCCCAAGTCAGTTCACGGCAGTTCCACCCCACACTGCCACCACCCCTGCCAGTGCTCAGGCCAAACTCCTACTTTCGTCCTCTGCTCCTCTTTTTCTCTCACCCCCGAATCTGAGCCCAAGTCAGGAAACTACTGGTTTCACCTTCAAAAATTGCCCTAGAGGCCAGGCACAGTGGATCACGCCTGTAATCTCAGTACTCTGGGAGGCCAAGGCTACAGGATCACTTAGGGCCAGGAGTTCAAGACCAGCCTGGGCAACATAGCATGACGTCATCTCTACAAAAAAAAAAAAAAAAGCCAGGCATGGTGGCACACACCTGTAGTCCCAGCTACTTGGGAGGCTGAGATGGGAGGATCACTTGAGCCCAGGAAGTCAAGGCTGCAGTGAGCTATGATCTCACCACTGCACTGCACTCCAACCTGGGCAACAAAGTGAGACCCTGTCTCTTTAAAAAAGAAAAATTTCGGCTGGATGTGGTGGCTCACACCTGTAATCCCAGCACTTTGGGAGGCTGAGGCAGGTGGATCGCCTGAGGTCAGGAGTTTAAGACCAGCCTGGCCAACATGACAAAACCCCGTCTCTACTAAACATACAAAACTTAGTCGGTGTGATGGTGCACACCTGTAATCCCAGCTACTCAGGAGGCTGAGGAAGGAGAATCACTTGAACTTGGGAGGTGGAGGTTACAGTGAGCCAAGATCACACCACTGCAGTCCAGCCTGCATGACAGGAGCCAGACTTCTCAAAAGAAAGAAAAAGAAAAATTTTATCTAAGATCCTCTCACCTGCTGTACCCTTGGACCCACCTCCTCACTTAACTGGATAACTGCAACCTCCTCTCCCTGGTCTCCAAGCTCTCTCCCTCCCTCCCTCTCTCCCTCCCTGACTCACTCCAGCCGCATGGGCCTCCTCCCTGTTCCTCCAACATTCCAAGTGCAGTCCTGCCTCAGGGCCTTTGCACAGACTGTTCCCTCTGCCAGGAATGCTGTTCCCCAGATACTCACATCGCTCCTCCCTCATCTCCTTTAGGTCTTTCTCCCCAGTGTCACCTCCTCAGCAAGGCCTCCCCTGACTCCCAGGCTAAACAGCCACCCACACGTTTACACACTCACATACTTTATTCTGCTTATTCCAGACACTATCACTGCCCTCCTTTTTCACCTTGTTTTCTTTTGTTTTGAGACAGGGTCTTGCTCTGTCACCCAGGCCTGAATGTAGTGGTGCGATCATGGCTCAATGCAGCCTTAACCTCCTGTGTTCAAGCAATCCTCCCGTCTCAGCCTTCTGAGTACCTGGGGCTACAGGCATGTGCCACCACACCTGGCCAGTTTTTTTCCTTTTCTTTTCTAGAGACTGGGTCTTGCTATGTTGCCCGG
Source organism: Alouatta palliata (assembly GCA_004027835.1). Classification (NCBI taxonomy): domain Eukaryota; kingdom Metazoa; phylum Chordata; class Mammalia; order Primates; family Atelidae; genus Alouatta; species Alouatta palliata. The sequence continues at coordinate 5,887 of PVKV010041820.1, forward strand.
GATGCTCTCCAATTCCTGGCCTCCATGGATCCTCCTGCCTCAGTTTCCCAAAGCCCTGGAATTACAGGTGTGAGCCACTTCTATTTTATTGTATCTTACGTTTGTTGAGATGGAGTCTCACTTGCTGGCCAGGCTGGAGTCCAGTGGCGTTATCTCGGCTCACTGAACCTCCTGGGTTCAAGCAATTATCCTGCTTCAGCCTCCTGAGTAGCTGGGATTATAGGCATTTGCTGCCACGCCTGGCTAATTTTTGTATTTTAGTAGAGACGGGGTATCACCATCTTGGCTGGTCTCGAACTCCTGACCTCATGATCCTTCCGCCTCAGCCTCCCAAAGTGCTGGGATTACAGGTGTGAGCTACTGCACCTGGCCTAGGTTTCTGTTTTTCTTTTCTTTTCTTTTTGAGACAGATTCTTGCTCTGTCACCCAGGCTGGAGTGCAGTGGCACATTCTTGGCTCACTGCAACCTCCGCCTCCTGGGTTCAAGTGAGTTTCCTGCCTCAGCCTCCCAAGTAGCTGGGACTACAGGTGCATGCCACCACACCCGGCTAATTTTTGTAATTTTAGTAGAGACAGGGTTTCACTATGTTGGCCACGCTGGTCTCGACTCCTGACCTTGTGATTCACCTGCCTCACCCTCCCAAAGTGCTGGGATTACAAGTGAGCCACCGCACCCAGCCTAGGTTTCTTATTTTTAATTGACAAATAATAATTGCAGATATTTGTGGGGTATGATGCCAGGCTTTGATGTATCTGTACTGCGTGGAATTATTAACCTAGGCTCATTAACAAACCCATCATCTCATAAACTTATCGAAATCGGTTTGAAGAGGTACCAGCACTTCAGGCACTATTTACAACCGCACAGATACGGCACCAACTTATGTGTCCATGGATGGATGAAGAGATAAAGAAAATGTGGCATAAGCCTGGGCAACATGGCGAAACCCATCTCTACAAAAAAAAAAAAAAAAAAACTAGCCAGGCATGGTGGTGCATGCCTGTACTTTCAACTACTTGGGAGGGTGAGGTGGGAGGATTGCTTGAACCTAGAAGGTCGAGGCTTCAGTGAGCTGTGATTGCACCACCACACTGTCACCTGAGTGAGAGAGAGAGCGAGAAAGAAAGAGAAAGAAAGAAGGAAAGAAAGCAAAAAAAGAGAAAAGGAAGTAGGCAAGGTGGAAAGAAGGGAGGGAGGGAGAGAAGGAAGGAAGGAGAAAGAGAGTGAGAGGGAAGGAAAGAAAAGGAAGGAAGGAAGGAGAAAGAAAGAGAGGGAGGGAAAGAAAAGAAGGAAGGAAGGAGGGAAGGAGGGAGAAAGAAAAAGAGAGAGAGGGAGGGAGAGAGGGAGGGAGGGAGGGAGGGAATGTGATATGCGTGTGCAATTCAACGCTGCTTAGCCTTGAAGGACAGGGAAAATCCTGTCATTTGAGGCAATGTGGATGAACTTGCTTCCTTGATCATTACTGATGGTTGATGTGGTTACGGTGCGTGTCTCTGCCGCTAAAACACCAGCTCCTCTCAGTGTCCCTAGTGCCCGGAACAGCACATGGCATACAGCAGGTGCTTAATAACTGTTTGTTGAATGAATGAATGTAAACAAAGTTGTTTAATTCTCACAACACCCCTGGGAGGCCCCATATCTCTTTTTGCCCTGGAGGCTCAGAGAGGTGCAGCGACTTACTCGGGGGACACACAGCTAGTCACAGGTGGGTTTGAAACCTGGGCAGCCAGAGCCCAGAGCCTACCCTGCCAAGCCTGAGACACAACCTGAACTGTGACCAGGTCCCAAAAACACCTTTGGGACCAAGACGAAGCTCCTCTGGGGTCTCCTACAGGGCAGTGGCCGGCGTCGCTCAGGACTGGGTGCTCATGAAGCCCTAGGCCCTCAGTCTCCCTTCTGTGAAATGGGTCCAGGGAGTGCACTGAAAGAACACCCCCCCCAACCCGCCCCACCACCCTAGAGGTGGCCGTCCCTCCCCATCTCCGAAACTTTGCTGAAAACAGGGAAATTCTTCTTTCCCACTCCCTTACCTCAAGCCTGGAATACACCATGCGCTCCTGGAGACGGGCCAGAGCTTCATCCCTGGGGACTCAGAGGGCACGGACTGGACCCTGGGACTCTTCTAGGTCCCCAAAATACCCGCTGGCGTCATCCAGCTCCTCTCTGAGTCCCTTACACTGCCTATGCTAAGCACTTTACAGACACTATCTGCTGGAGAGATCTTTTCACCACGAAAATCAGATGATGCTACTTTTCTGCTGAAAACCTTTAACAGATCAAGACTGTGCTCCCTTCCCCCACCCACAGGGCCTGGGAGATCCAGGTGGAGTCCTGGGCCTGCTCCAGCCACACTGGCCTTCCCACCACTCAGAATCACTGCAGGGCCCAGGCACGTGCAGCCCCAGCGCCTGCAACGCTCTTCCTCCCCTCCCCTCGTTCCCTCATCCCCCTCCTCTTATCACAAATTCCCTGGGAAGCCTGTCCGACCTCCCAGACTAAGCCAGGTGCCTCTGCTTCTGACTACAGGTGCTTCTGCTTCTTAATATTTCATATTGTTGTGATTTTACAGGTATTTGTGTAATTATTTGATTAATGCCTCTCTTTAAAAAATGTTTTTTTTTTTTTTTTTCAGATAGAGTCTCGCTCTGTCACCCAGGCTGGAGTGCAGCGGTGTGATCTTGGCTCACTACAACCTCTGCCTTCTCAGGTGCAAGCAGTTCTCCTGCCTCAGCCCCCTGAGTAGCTGGGCTCACAGGCACACACCACCACGTCCAGCTAATTTTTTGTATTTTTTAAAGAGACAGGGTTTTACCATGTTGACCAGGCTGGTCCTGAACTCCTGAACCTCAGGTGATCTGCCCGCCTCAGCCTCCCAAAGTGTTGGGATTACAGGCATCAGCCACCGCACCTGGTCTTTAAATTTTTTTACAGAGAGTGTCTTGGTCTGCCACCTAGGCTGGAGTGCAGTGATGCAATCATACCTCACTGCAGTCTCAACCTCCTAGGCTTAAACGATCCTCCCACCTTAGCCCCCTGAACAGCTGGGAATACAGGCATGAACCACTGCACCCAGCAACTAACGTCTCTCTTTCTTTCATGACGCCCCTGCCTGTCTTTCTTCCCCGTGGTGTATCCTCGCTCGGGTGGCTGGCGTGAAGTAGGTGCTTGATAAATACTTGTTGAATCAATGAATGAATGAATGAAATCCTATCACCCCAGGCTCTGATTTGACAGGTGAGGAGAATGAAGCTCGTTCACTTAAGGTCACACAAGAAATCCTCACTTGTCCTGTGCAGGTCCCACCCCAGACACCCCAGGCAGCCTCCCACTCCCCGCCCCACTTCCGACTTTAGGACATTGGTTCTAAACCGAGGGGACATTTGTCAGTATCTGAGATATCTTTGTTATCCCGACTTGGGGGGTGCTACTGGCACCTGGTGGGTAGAGACCAGGGACGCCTACAGTAAATATCCTACCATGTACAACATAGCCCCCTCAAGACAAAAGACTCCCTCACCCCAAATGTCAATGGGGCATGGGGGAGAACCCCTGCTTTAGGGGAATGCCTATAGCTGAGCCTGTTAGGAAGACGTGCACCCCAAGTAGGCTTGGACCCAGGAGCTACCGGCTCAGAAGTGGTGGTTTTAACACCAAATCAGCCTGCTACCTCTTGGTCTCTGTTTCAGTCACGCAGGCCTCCTCCCTGTTCCTTCAACACTGTCCTGCCTCAGGACCTTTGCACACTGTGCCCTCTGCCTGGAATGCTCCTGCCAGATATCTATCTGCGTGGCTGGTCCTCTCTCCCAATGCCTGTGACCCTCTCTGTTTCCCCCGTCCCCCGGCTAGGGAGAATCCCTACGCTCACCTAAGACCGAGTCCTGCCAAACCCACCAAGCCCCTCAGCCTTGAAGTTTGGGGAACAAGGCCTGAACCGGGTGTGGTCTCAGAGACCCAAACATCTAGCTCTTTTGGTCCCTGTGAGCCAGTGACTCCTACCCCCGGGGCCGATCACAGGTGGTGGGGAAAATGAGGGGTGTCCTGCCTCCTCTCACCGCCTGAGTGGGGCTGAGAGCTCCCCCAGAAACCTGCTGCAGTAAGACGCTGGCCTCATGGGAATTACTGCAATGATTCCTCAACAGATCTTTGAACTAAAGCACGGTGTGGAGGGACAGAGAAAGAGAGGGAGAGATGGAGAGACTTACAGTGAGAGAGGATCGTCACTCACCCACTGACTACAATCCCACACGGCAGTCAGACTCCAGCAGACACAGCTGGAGGTCTGTGTCCCTAACTTGCCTGCAACAAATACTCCCAACCCCGTAGCAACTGTAACTCACAGCAGTCACGATCCTGCAACCATCAACCTTAAAGCTGCAGGACCCTGCACCAGCCAGAGTCCCCAGCAGCCCCATGCAGACAAAAGCAATCGCCAGTCTCCCCAGATTCAGACCTCCCACCGGAGGCAAAGGGAAGGAGGCTCTGTTCTTTACATCTGAGGACACTCCTGCTCAAACACCCTCTAGGGCTCCCCATTGCCTTTCAGATTTTCTCATTCCTGGCCCTGAAGTTTTCTTGGACAAAGCCTCTCTGTCCAACCTATGCATAAGGGGAAACTGAGGTATGGGGCAGTTAAGTGGTATGCCCCCAGGAAGAATTGGAACACAAAACCAACCCAGACAGGTGCGGGAACAAGACTCCCACAACACAGAGCCCCCAGAATACTGCACCCCAAATTCATACCACAACTGGATCCCCTCAATAGTCAGAAGATAACCACAGACAACCCCCAGGACAAAGACCCTCAGCACGGTGACTGGACCCACCCAACCACCAGATCACAGAGCCAAGCTGGATTCCCCCACCTCCCCTACAGCAGACCCCAAGAATAACAACCCCTACCGCTGCATGACAGCCAGACCCTCCCTGATCCATGAGGCATCATCTTTGGAGACCTCAGACGCCCCTTCAGTTCTGCCCTACACACACACACAGGTGTTGCCACCCACAGGGACCCAGGAGAGGTGCAAGGAGGCCATGCTCTTCCATTCAAGTAGTTCAAGGCTGGTGGCCGTGGGGAACATCGGGTGGCAGCAACTGTGCTGTGTGGGGAGCGTGAAGGGGCTGCATCCGTAGATGTAAAAAGGCAGGACAGGAGGTTGGAGTCAGGTGGCAAAGCAAGCGGGGGCACTAAAATCTAAGGTGGGAGAAGGTGGGATGTGGGAGAAGGTGGGGTGTGGGAGAAGGTGGGAGAGGTGGGGTGTGGGAGAAGATGGGGTGTGGG